>JAOTRA010000026.1:275806-290240 GCA_026260255.1 Pseudolaguvia tuberculata | reverse complement strand
ACCCTCCCCATTTATCCGGGCTTGGGACTGGCACTAAGAATGCACTGGCTTGTGCAACCCTAATGGCTGGGTTACACTCTTCAAAATATAAATTCATTAAATATTTCTCTGGGTACTCCGGTTTCCTCCCACAATCCAAAAAAATATGTACATTAGGTTGATTGGCGATTCCAAATTGCTTATAGGAATGTGTGTTTATGCCCTGTGTTGGATTGGCAATCTGTCCAGGGTCTACCCCTGCCTCTCACCCTATGTGCACTGGAATGGGCTTCAGCTGACTCCTGTGACCTCCAAATTAATGGGTTAGTAGATGAATGAATGAATATTAATGCTGAATGAAAATGAAAAAGATTACAATCTGAATGAATACACCAAGATTCTGAGACAGAAAATTATCCCAATTTAAGATTTTTACAAGATTAAGGGCAGCACAAAACCAGCATACTGGTTAGTATGGTTGCCCCAGCTTCGATTCCCATGTCTTTATGTGCGGATTTCACGTGTTTTCTCCAGGTACCCCGGTTTCCTCCCACAGTTCAAAAACATGTACATTAGGTTGCTTGGTAATTCTAAATTGTTTATAGGAGTGCGTGCGTGTTGTTGTTCATCTGTGTGGCCCGCCGTTGGACTAGTGACCTGTCCAGGATGTAGCCCTGGTTCTCGCCCTATGTGCGCTGGGCCAGTGACCCCGGATTAGGGAATAAACAGGTTAGTCGATGAATGAATGGATTTTAAGAGTTTAAATATAAATTTATCTAAAACTCATTCTTAAGCAGTATACTGGTAGAAGAATGCTGAGGATGGAGGTGCCAGACAGGAGGAAAAGAGGAAGACCAAAGAGGAGGTTTATGAACGTGGTGAAAGAAGACATGCAGGTAGTTGGGGTGAAAGAGGCAGATGTAGAGGACAGGGTAGTGTGGAGAAGAGTGATGCGCTGTAGCGACCCCTAACGGGAGCAGTTGAAAGGAGAAGATCTAAAACTCCTCCTTGTAAGTTTTCTTTGACCAAACACACAAAAACAACAAGATTTGTCTAGAAGCTTTATTTATTGGAGCTTGTTTTACATTTCACAATGCATTCCACAGATGTTCACCACAACCGCATGAAGAATCATTCACAATTACTTGCATAACAAACAATGTTAAGTAATGTTACAGAACGCTGCAGCTTTAGGTGTTGGGTCCACATAAACTTTTTTTTTTTTTTTTTTTTTTTTACATTTTCTCTAAGTCAGATAATCCTGTAAACGTATTCCTTTCGTTCGGTTTGTGGTTTGGCTTGTTTGGAGATGTCACTAAATAAGCTGCGATGATGTGAAATGGCGCCTGGTTAATACGCATATGCTCTTGATTTCTTAGCGAGTCTAATACGCCTAGAAATACTCCGAAGCGTGACGTGCTTATGGAGCGACTCTTTTGCTAGTTACAACACGAGAGCCGCTTAAAGAGCGCGAAAGGATTTCTACACAGTTCATCCAGAAAAAGAGTACAATTACAGCAACACTAACTTATACTCCAAAATTATGGACAGATACCAGGGTTTTTTGCCTTAAAAACTGGTACTGTTCGACTCTCGTTCCTTTAAAAAAAATATTTACTCAAATCATTTCTGAAACACATCAGGACCTAGAAAAATGATAACGACAAACCCAGTTAATGGAATACTATATAATCGCTCTGTCAGGAAACACAAGTCTTTTAACATACCAGTCGAGATAAATAAGTAGTGGCTCAAAAAAGGTTTACAACTTCATCGTAGTGACTGGTAAAGAGAGAGAGAGAGAGAGAGAGAGAGAGAGAGAGAGAGAGAGAGAAGGCGGAAGGAAGAAAAACAAGCAGGATTTTCCACTGGAGGTGACGGCTTGTGTAGTGGAGAAAGTTGAGAAAAGAAGAGTAAAGCAAGGTGCAGGGCGCCTTTCAATCGGACTTCTTCTTCTTTGCACCCGGGATTTTTGCCTGGATCCTGCAAACAAAAGACAGGAGATGCTTTTAGAGATGTTCATTAAAATAAAAAAATAAAAGGTTATGATAATGTGACTTCATTTGTTAAATAAATCAAATACATTACACTACTACACAGTCTAAAGCATGTATCTGATCCAAATCTAATCTAGTCCTGTTTATAAAACACCTGTAAATAAAACGTTCATGTGTTTGGACAGTGACTTCCCCTGTAACAGCAGACATGTACTCAATCGATCAAAAAAAAATCTAATCAAATCAATAAACATACTTTCCAACAATATCCTTGACCTGGTTCCTCACCAAGCTGATGTAGTGGTCGATCTGAACCTGGGAAAAATGACGTTACAAATAAGTATCAGCTAGCAAAAATCTCTGATGTATTTTATACATAAATATGATCAAATACACACCAAATTCTATAACTGTTACAATACTTAGCTTTGGGGATAAGCATGAATAATGTATGAGAGCAAGTGAATGTTCTCATCAACAAGTGCACTATAGACCATGTTTTAAACTAGCGTTCACTACCAGCAGGGGTCGCTAATGTATTTACAAAGAGATTAAATAAAATATGAACAAGTTCATTGTAAACATTGAATCAAGGTTTATGCCAGCTACACCGACACCCTGATGCACTTCAGAGAACATGGCAATGCAGTGTGGCAAAATTTAGATCCCCTGATTTTGGAAATGTACCTACTGATAAATAATACGGTGATAATATTAAAATGGTAGAAATACTCAAACAGGAAATGAAATTTGTTTCACTCCTTTAAAATCTTTTTGAAATGTGTTTTTTTTGGATGTCTTGTCTTTTTCTCAATCAGTCAGCAAGATTTCTGGCTCACTGAAATGAGCTGGGACTAGAAGCATTATCTTAAAAGGGACTTTTGTTTTTTAGAGAGCATGCTCCTAATCTAACCTCTCCACTAGGGCCAAGACGAAACAGCTATCCAAGGATGTCAGGGACAAATAATAAAGACCTACACAAGGCTAGAAATGACTACAAGACCATTACCAAGCAGCTAAATGAGACATTATTAGCAACTGGAAGAAGCACAATAACTGCCAGTTTCTCTCGGTCTGGGACTACGTGCATGATCTCACCTCTTAAGAGTTTTAATGATCATGAAGAACATTGAGGAATCAGCTTAAAACTACACAGGCGCATCAATAATCTTAAGGCAGTTGAAACCAGAGTCAGCAATAAACTACTTGTTAACCCAGAATGCCCCATCTTCTGTTTAATCCCATAGAACCTAAAATATGGTTCCAATGGTTAAAACCGAAAACAAGACAGGATCTGCAAAGAGGAGTGAGACCTCCTAAGATGTGAGCAAACCTGGTGGCCAACAACAAGAAACATCTGACTTCTCTGATCACAATACAAGGTGTAGTACCATTAAAATAGAAATTAATTGGGGTTGGGTTTTTTTTAAATTGTGCTTTAGTTTTTGTTATGTTAGTTTTCTTGATGTTTGATTAAAGAAATCTCCTCGAATACTCATCCTTACTGAGAATATTACAGAGCTAATCCTCTAGAAATAAAAAAAAAAAAATGACATAGCAGGAGTGATAACCAGTATGGACAGAGTGTAATCAAATATACAGTAATACATACCTGATGTTTTTCATACACTATTGGGCAAGTGAACGTTGCAATCAGACCTAGAAATGATCAGAGATCGTAAGAATAGTCGCAGTTAACATTTCACAATACACTCACAAAGTTCCAATGTTGTTAATTAACAGAGTAAAGTGAATGTTTAGTAAATGGATAAATAAGCCATACCCAGGATGAGAAGAGTGAGACCGTTGAACAAGGCACCGACATACGTCAGGATCCACATAAGCACGGCGAACTGTAGCAGGAAAAAAATTTAACAGTGCAAATCCTTAGACCCTATTGTTAGAATAAATAACTGTCTCGATATGATGTGCATCACAAAACCATACATATTCCTATAATTCATTTAAAATGAGCAAATTGGAATGGAGGAGGAAGTGGTCTGACACCCACTGAAGATTTCGATGAAAATCAATAAAATGTTATTCACAATCCTAATATTACAGTTGAAAATCCAACCTTCAAGGAATCGACCAGGTCCTCGACCAGAAAGACGCGGCGCAGCTCGTTGATGGCTATGTTGATCTGCCCAAGGATGACGTCGCTGTATTTGTGGACCATCTGATCAGGCAAAGCGACCTCCTGATCCAGATACAGCCTGTACAGACATGTTCACATTATGACATCACTGTTAGTAATGAAACATTGATATTGACCAAGTCTTTAACCAATTTCAGTTCCACTGAATAATTTTCCATAATTTAATAAATATTTTATTCCATCAAAAAAAATTCATTAAATCTCCTCTCTATAGATGTGCAATCTTGATCTGCCCGAAAGTTTAGCACTCACTTGAACGGGTGGCCCTCGTCGCTCTTCTGGATGGCCTGCAGCACTCCCTTGTATATCCTGAAACTTATGGTGACCGACAGGAGCGCCAGAGCCACGTAGGACAACACGCTGATGATGCTGCAGACGCTGAGCGAGAGCAGCAGCAGGAGGCTTGCGCCAAACACGATGCCAGAGTTCTTCACGTTGCGCCAGTACAGCAGCTCCACCACTGTGGACATGGCAACGCAAGACACACTTTTTTTAACATGAGAAAGTTTGCGTTTTATTTTTTTTTTAAAAGAGTGAAACTTGAGTAAATGAGATGGCAGCTATGAGGAACTGTATGTGAAAAGTCCAATTGATTAGTATGTGTAGTTGCGTCCATATTTATTAACATCCACATTTGACTGTTCTATTCATTAAAATAATGGCATGGATAAGGATAACGGTGTAAAAAAAAAAAAGGGATTAGACAAAAGTGTGGTCAGGAGGGTGGGAGGGGGATTAAAGCAAAGACAGTTAATTAAAAATATAGTGATGTTTGGACTTAAATCAATTACAATTTGAGTCAAGTTACGATAAGTGATTGCCTTTATATTTCAATTAAGTCTTTTCAGCTTCTTTTATATTGAGTTCCGTTCGAGTGCCATTCCTGTGTGTCGCATGCAATTGTGACGTGCTTAGATACTAATCTATTGACAGGGTTGGTTATTGAATTTGTGACATTATTGAAAAACGGCGGATAAACTTGTAATGAAGTGCAAGAATATAAAATTGCTTTTGTTCAGTATGAACAAATTTTTTATCCCCTTGAGGCTAAACTGGCATTTTGGTGGTTCTACCTGACACTGTGTAGCTGCTGGAGAGCAGGGAGCCCTCTGCTGGCCAAACAATCCACACCAACTGTAGTATACAACTTGGCGTAAGTTTAATTTTAAGTAAAATTAATAAATTAAAAAACCACCAAATACTTTGCGCCAAGAATCTCTTAATATTCTACACCATTAACCACCACTGTGACATGTAACATCACAGATCAACTCAAAACAAGCACAGAAGTGAATCAATATTTTGCTTAAAATTATGTCCAGCAAATTGAAGTCTTGTGAATATTGCACAAGATGGCACATGACCTCAATACGGATGCAGGGGACTACGTGTAGAGAAGCGTACCGACTGCTCTGACCTCATTCAGCTTGAAAATGAGATTGGATCCTGGCCATAAACTTAGCTCAGGCTGGACAAATGCTCACACACACTGAAGAGTGCTTGTGACGTAATCTCTTTCTGATTCTGGGTCAGAAACATGCTCGACAAAATGAATGCCACACTGTGCACGGACGGCTTCATTTAATTTCGGCTCACATACGCGTATATGCGTTTACAATCCTTTTTGTCATTTAAAGCAGTAGATCTAACACCAGACCAGCGTCCACAGTGCTTCTGACCACAGAACTTGGACGACATTGGTCACTCGAGAAGGGTCAAATCTACATTTAGATGTCAAAGAGGTTATTTTTTGACCTGCTGAGTCCATGTTGTCACCAAGATGACAGTGAAGAACTTTATGACTTTGGCTCGGGTTGCAATGTCATAAAAATTAAACAAATATACTGTAAAAACTAATCTAAAAGAACACAGACTTTGGGCTGACCTTTGACGGATAAAATAAGACATCATCTCCACCGTAAAGCAGAGAGAGTCTGTAAAAATGACTGACAGGCCAGATATCCAAATCCCAAACCACCGGCCGGGAGCCAAAATCCCATCAGATTTCCTTAACCACTTTGACACCACATTTTCGGATTGATTTCCTTCTCAAGTCAGATGGTGAACATTAGATTAAACATTTATATTTTACTTAGGATAAGAAATATTGTATTTATTATGTAAACATACATCAGATGCATTATTAAAGCTCCTAAATGAAAGAACTGACTGATTTATAGCGTTAGGCGTTTCAATGGATGCCAGGTGCATTAAGTTTACACCTGATATCCACGGTACGATATTAGAACTGAGCATTGGCGCACGTGCGTGCGCGCGCACACACACACGGCATACAATAGACCAATAACATTAAATGGTAAGTCTTCCCCGGTCTCAATAGGATTTTGCCTACATATGGTTAAGCCCAGACTAGCCTGCGTTCTTTCTATAAATAGCACACACACACGACAGCAAGCACCACCGCACCGAGCCTGCGCCATTACCGCTATGTCACATTGCTTTATCTTTTCTATTTAATCTTTATAAAACCGCACTGTCTCCATTCATCTCTTACAAAGCCGATCAATTCCGACACAATTGGCGTCCCTACAACATGGACGACCGACACGCGCACTGCGACCTCATTGCGCGCAACAGAACCGTTAAAATACGTTGAAGAGCAAAACAATAAATGCGATAAAACAGGTTTTATATCCAACAGAAAATAAAGTTTTATCACTTTAAATAGGTTAAGAGGAAAAAAAAAAATCACCAACCCCGTTTGGCGTCCATCTTGCGCCGCCAGCACTAGCGCAACCGACGGAGGGCGAGCACGAGTACAAAGCGCGCACACGCTTCAGTGCGCGTTCACGTGGTATAACAAAAGCTCGTTTCACACAGGGGGGGAATTCTATAGCCCCCCCCCCACTCCCAAACCGAATTAATACACCGATAACTGCGTAACACAATTAAAAGTTAATGTACATGTAAAACGTCAATTAGACTGGAAGTTTTATTCATTTTAATAATGCAAGATAATACTAAATACCAATAACTTTTCACAAAAGAGTTTAAGGAAAAACATCCCGCTTAGAAAGTTTGAGAAACAGATTTGCTTATAATATAACTATTCATAGAGAAACAGAATCAATTTTATTATAGTTAGTTCATTATAGATAGTAAAGTCTAATGGGAATAAATGTTTTTACATGAATGTATTTAACTAAAGAGACAGCAGCAATTTAAAAAGAACAAGAAGCATCTATTTCCTCTTGTTCTCAGCAGACCTTTAAATAAATAAATAGTTTCTACCTGGAACATAAAATCCACATGACTTATAGGAAATTAAAAAAAATTCATAGAAATGTCAGGATTGAACTAGAATGTATTTCCTTAATAGAATTGTTATATATCCAAATAAAGTAAAATATGCAACCGATTAAAACTATATCTAAACTAATAAATGCTATACAGACACTTTTCCACAGGAGTAATCCTCAAATCTAAGGAGATTTTAATTTTTTTTATTTATTATTTTTTTATTAAAATGATTCAATGTAATACTTCTGGTTAACATGTGCAAATATAAACTCTTTAAACATGTATTTTTTACAATTCAACCCCATTTTTACAGATAATCTAACCGTAACGCAACACAACAGCTATTCTTTCCTTAACTCTTCATAGGTTGTTCCTGTGGTCACTCAGGGTTCAGAGGTTTATGTAAAAAGAACAATGTTCCTGAGGACTTGAACACCAGGACAACAATTTGCCCGTAACAGTCGGTTCAATATCAGATTAGATGTTGAGCCATTCTGCAATCACTAACCTTTGCACTCGTTATTGAACAGATAACATTTACTCAAAAATGCACCACCCATAATTAATCTACAGACCAAAAGCTGAAGAATCTCGTTACACATTCCTACAACTGTGTGTAAGAATAGAGAACAATCGCATAGAATTGATCTCTCAAAAAGCTGCACATTTTAAATATTTATTATTCGCATGCAAAGAATAATTAGATTTGATTTCTAAAACTGATTCGGATTCCTGGTCATAATTACAGAAGAAAATTGTATTATTTAGAACCTTTAAGTTTATTTTACTTTTGCAAACATCAATGTTTTCACATTGAAGAAGCTAGTTGGTGTTTTAAAGTGGATTATTACGAGAAGATAAGAGTGGATGGTGGTGCTCGGGTCCCAACTACTGACAGTTAGTTCAGCAATTAGTCCACTATATAAACTAAAACATAATTGTAAAAACACATTTAATGAACAGAAAATGACAGATTTAGTTCTATAAACTATCCATAAAGTATATCCATAAAGTTAAATAAATGATGAAATGTTTTAGTACATTGTTCATTGATCTACACTGAGCAATGTGCAAAATCATACAATTCTGGATCTATAAACTTTGCTGATAATGAAGGGGGGGGAGAGAATTGTACTATTTAACATACTTAGGTTTAACTCAATGTTAAATCAGGTCAAAATAGAACTATTGTAAATTTAAAGACTTTATAGTTTGCTATTCTGAGAAGTTAAATTAACAAAATGTTAACCTAAAACAATGGTCTGTCTCTCACTGTTCATTTCAGGTCATCCTTAGGATTCTGATATTTGTCAGGGTCCCCCACCCCACCCCCACCCCACTCAACCTGTTTCAACACGAAACTGACAAATACACAAACGTTATTTAGATTGAAAATGTGATTCTGTTTAGAGTTGTTCTTCCATTCTGGCAGTCACCAGATGTACTGCCAGCGCCTATAAATAGGCCCATGAAATAGTGTTAAATCATCATAAGACATTCGGCCAAGAACACAGAACATCCCTAAAAGCAAGTAAGAAATTATAGCAAAATACTTCATTAGTCTAAATATTGCTAGTGGCAAGAGTTTGCATGCCAGTTAATCCAATTTAGCGAACACCAATACCTTCTTATTGTAGCTCGAAGGCAAACACTATCATTTCGAGCCAATCAAGTCAAGGCAATTCTAGTTGAATGTATTTCAGAAAGACTACAAAATCTCCTCTACCGAGTTTCATAACAATTTGTCCTATTACGTACTAAATTATTTTTCATTGTAGCAAACAGAGCCGACCCTGAGCACAATGCCCTCACTGTTGCAATGCAAGCCTCGTCTGTCGCAAAACGCAATACTTATGATCATCAGTTGACACAAAGTTCCCCAAAGGCACGCAGGTCTTTTAAAAAGTGACCTAAAAACGAAGTTGACAACTGCAATATTAGACCCTGCACCCAGTGTGCACTCAGAACATTTTTGGAAACAGTATACGTGGTGCTGAAATGGAGGTGCAAACTAGCTAGAGTTTAAACCTCACCGGGAACAGCTCCATGTTCTACAGTTCCATGCAAATAACTGCAGATCACTTTGGTCGAACAGTGACAAAGTTAATTGCAAACGCACCGAAAACCTTTGGACACACCAAGTTATCAATGCCAACAAAGCAGGATAGTGTGTAAAGGTTCAAATAGCAAGCAAAGCACATTCATAGGACAGACAGCTTAAACAAGAAACGCAAGAAAAGCAGTAGAAACTAAAAAGATCACAATTTTGTACCCTGTTCTTTCCATTTTGGTGAAGGTTGGCACTCATGTTTGTCCAGATTGTCCTCGTTGTCCATAGTTTTCCCCGTGAATGATTAGGGCAGGTTTGCAAAGGATCAGCTTGGCATTCCAGGCCCAGTGAGGAGCGTGGAGCTGCAGTGGCGGATTGGGCGAAGTGAACAATTTGTAATGACTAGAAGGAACGCTGCCTGACTGCAGTTCACCCTCTCTCTCTCTCTCTCTCTCTCTCAACACCCCCCCCCCAAACCCCTGCCCCCAGCACTTCAGCTTCTCTCTGATTGCATGACTGAGGTCAGCTGACTGACTGCTGGCTCTGGGAACTTGAGTGTACTGACGCAGCAACTCCTTCCCACAGTAAACTTTCAAATCGCCCCAACCTACGCACCACTAACACAAGCCAGTCTTAACATCAGCAAATAGCTATACTTTTCCATCTCTTCTGTAATGAACAATAAAAAAAAAAAAGACAATAGGGTCCCTGAAATCATAATTTGCACCACAGATGAATCTACCATGTATTAAAAGTGCGCAATCCTGAGATATAATAAGAAACTCTCGGCGCTAATAACGATCTATGCACTATGAAACTAGAGAGGGAGAATATAGAGAAACCGATCCCACTAGATCTACCAGTCCACTAGATGGCATAGTCAAGCCACCGTAAAGCTACTGTTACTAAGAACATTTTTATTCTCTCTTTGGAGGGTTACAGACGTATCAAGGAAAAGAGCCTGTCTAAGGGCCACAGATATAAAGTCTAGTCAGCTCTACAAATCCCCAATGTAAACAGCTTTAAAATCTGATGGACGCCACATTGCTCTCTCCTAGAAGAGTTTTTACAATTTATCTGCACTTAAGGTGTGTCGCAATGCAGAAGCAGAAATTTATAGCACCCTGGCAACCTGTAACCGATTGCCAAACTAAGTGTCATGTAAATCACACTAACATTTTTCAATCAAACGATACACATTTTTCTTACTGTCATTCTTTGAATTAGTGCTGAAAATGTTAATGCATTAACCTGTTATAAATGTTCTTTATTGGGATGACACCCGTATGTATGATCAGCTCAGTAACCAGCATGTAAAGGAAGGAAGAAAAAGAGTCTAAACTAAAAAGATATTACCCCAGAGTCAATTGGGCTCCTGTTGGTCCTCACTGACCTATACGGCTAAGCAAGTCAGAAGAAATAACGGCACCTCTGGCTTCGTACCTGTATCTGTATTTTATTTAAAATGATATACATTGTGACTTATGTATTGTGATATGAATCGTATCCCAACAGCCTTGCTTATACAATCCTCTATTTGAGATTGTTGAGCACAGTAAAAATACAGATATGAAAAAATAATTAATTGACAAAAGGATGAACAGACAAGGTGCAAAGAAAAATCAACCAAAACATTCCATACGAACTACACAAGCATGCAACATCACACCATGCAGTAAGAGGACATGAGGGAAATGACGGAAGGGATACTCTAGGACTATGGACTTGAGGGTGATGGATCTATCCACATATATAAAAGGGTAATGAGCAGTTACATTGTCTGCTGAGTTACCTGCTCCTGCGTTCAGGTTAGGAAGTTTGAGGCCTTTAGGTTCCGCTTTCTTGACAGCCACAGTCTCAGTTTTAACCACAGGACTGGGTGCCAATGGAATCTGGGAGGGCACTTGGAAATCAGACAATTCTAGGCCTGCCTTACCTCTCGCCAGAGAGGTCTCATCGCTAAGAAGAAAATACGACTGATTCTTTGTTTCTTGTACAGTTGGAATCACCTCATCAATCTGCTCTTCAAACTTAGCTGTGTCCTCATCGTCGTCGTCATCATCATCATCAGGGATTTCTGATGCTTTAGAGTTTTCAAGAGTTTCTAAAAACTCATCAACAGCACCTCGAGGTGGCTTTTCAACAAACTCAAATTCCTCAGATGATACCTCTTGCTCAGAAATCTCATCTGCAGCCTCTGCTTCCTCCTGCACAACATTCTTTTCTGGTTCAAGCTGGAAACTTGCTGGGTTCTTTCCCATTGCGTCTAAAACCGGAGAGAGTGAATCTGCAGATGGGCTTTCAGAGTCAGTGTGTTCCTGGGCCTTTGCAGTTGGGAAACTGAGACATTCAAACTTGTCTACCAATTGAGCAGACTCCTGGCTCAAAGTCTTAAAGTCATCTTGGTCTTCAATGGTGGTTTCAGTGCCTTTTGGGGTAATTTCAACCTCTTTAACAAGATCAAACGTGCCAAACATTTGCTCTGAAGCTTTTTCCTCTTCTTCTTCCTCCTTGATTTTGTCTTTTTCTGCAGCCCTTGCTTCAGTCTCCTCTGCCATCTCCTTAACCAAAGGAACCTTGGCTTCAAAAGCAAAAGGATTGTTTGACAGCAAGAAAGGAGCATTTGGTGAATCATTACCACGCCTATGGACTGGACTGATATCAGGACTTCCTTCTGAAGAGCCAGAGTCTGCTTTATCCTGTTTACCTGGAGAAGACTTTAAAATGTCTGGGAGAGAGGGTGGTTCCTCGTTATCTTTTGAACCAATCCCAAAAAAGTCTGATGAAGCAAGCTGCTGCCTCAGAGACTCAGTGGCAGCTTCTCTGGATTCAAAAGACTGATCATTGTCCTTCAAAGGTAAATTATCCTGCAGCTCTCCATCATGGGCATTCTGGACCAAATCTGGGGATGGACTATCTGACATCTTTGCTGCTCTAATGTCTGCGGTATTTTCTCCAAAAGGAGAAAACTCGCTGGTGTGTTTCTCAACAGGTGAAAAGTCTTGAAAAGGGTTCTTTTTGGTTTCAAACATCAAGTCATCGTCAGAGTGGCTTAATACATCTGGATCATATCTGGCTCCGCTTCTGGAATCCATCTCGTTTCCAAAAGAATCCATAGTTGTTTTGAAGATGGGTTGTGTGCTAGATATTAATGAAGGTTCCTCGTGTTCTGTTAAATTAAAAGTAATTGTTAAATTGAATGTAAATTGTACTTAAGGTAGGATCTTCGAGGTTAAAGGTCCAGCGCAGGAGTCGTTTTTCCCCCTTCACCTCGGTCTCCTGCCTAACTGTGGTTACTATACTTTTTTATACTCCCATTCCTAAAGAATGTCTCAATGCTAGTGCACTTCTGATGGAACTGTAGTTTTATAAATCATCCTTATAAAAATTTCGTAATTGACAGCTGACATGGAAGTTATTATAGGTTAGCCATCAACATTCCACAACAATGTGCATAATAGATCTAAAATTAAGGGTGGTGGTCTCATCATCTATGAATGGAAGATTGTTCACATTCAGGCCTGAGAGCAGAGAGGAAAATAGAAACTACTGAAGTGGACAGAAAAAGAAACGTTAAATTAGTACAAATTACATTCGTCATTTAGATAAAAAGCCTTGATGTCATTGTGTAAGAAGTCACCGCATACAAATCCATATTAATACTGGCTGACTAGCTACAGAAAACACTAACGTTTAATGTTCTCTAAAGTCAACCGAAATTCAACTCGGCACAATTAATAGAAGAAAACCGTACAATTCTTGTACTTCTTACAAATTCTTACAATTTCCTACATAGCTAATTTTAAGAGAGTTAAATATCAGTTGACTTTTGGGAACATTAAAAGTGAATAACGTATCGGTTGGACATCATGTAGCTTATTGATACACGTTAGTAGCAAGCAGTCATCAATTAAACAATAAGCTTGGTTAGAAAGAAGAGAAACAGCAGCATGAAGGAAGAACTTGCCTGAAGTAAACTGCATCAGAGGTGGAAAAAAAGCAGAGGCAGCGGCTGAGAAAGGAAGACTGGGTTCATCTGAAGAAATAAATGAGAACAATATGTGAGAACAAATAAAAAAAAAAATAAATACCAAAAGGTGTGAGCAAATAAAGAAAATGGTTAGAATGAAAGAATACCCATGGATGAGTGTCTGTTCTATAGTAAAGAAGAATATGAAGTTGTTCTAGAGAAGGTGGATGGTCTGGTTGTGGAATTTTAGATATCTTTTCATTGTTACATTACAAGACGTTCTTCGATCTTATCCACAAGAGCCGACATGGCCAAATTCCAGCCATGCAAAAACCACACCTGTTTCAAGATTAATTATTTAACTAAAGCTTGTGGTTCTCGAATGGCTAAAATAAAACACTGAATATGAATATTTTGGTGGAAAACAAATTCTACAAGAATGGGTGATCCGTCTCTCCAACTTCCAGAAACATCTTTAGTTTCTGATGTGTAAGCAATGTTTGTCTACTAAACCGGAAAACAGGAAAATAGTCTATTCCCAAGAAATAAAAAGAAAAGAAAGAGGTTGTTTTCATCTACGAGAATCAATATGTTAAAGAAATCGCACAGTGTGTGTGTGTGTGTGTGTGTGTGAGAGAGAGATTTGGTAGACATGTAACGTAATTATGTACAGACTCTCTTAAACAAGAAATTCAGCTTTCAAAAAGGTCTTAATTGGGACGCAATTATTTGACTAATTCTTTTGCAGGCTTTGAACCATTATTTCTTTAATAGTTTCAATCAGTTCAAATATGTTATACAAATTCATACATATTCATTCATTCTTACCCGCGTATTCCCGAATCCGGGGTCACGGGGGTCTGCTGCGCCTATCCCAGCACACATAGGGCGAGAGGGGGGGGGGTACACCCTGGATGGATTGCCAGTCCATCTCAGTGCAATAAATAGACACACACACACACACACACACACACACACACACACACACACACACACACACACACACACACACACACACA
>JAOTRA010000026.1:259496-275706 GCA_026260255.1 Pseudolaguvia tuberculata | reverse complement strand
TGGTTGTTTGTCTATGTGTTGCCCTGAGATGGACTGGCGATCCGTCCAGGGTGTACCCCCGCCTCTTGCCCTATGTGAGCTGAGATAGGCGCCAGCAGACCCCCGTGACCCTGAATTAGGGAATAAGCGGGAAAGAAGATGAATGAATGAATGAATGAATGAATGTATTCATACAATAATTAATTTACTTATCATTTAAAACCATCACTGGATAATGGTGTCTAGTATATCTCAAAAAAAGAACATTTTTAAGAACCTTCTAACCCGCTTATTCTCTAATTTGGGGTCATGGGAGTCTGCTAGAGTCTATCCCAGTGCACATGGGGCAAGAGGCAGGGGTACACCTCGAATAAACAAGTCGCCAGTCCATCGCAGGCCCACACATATTTAAATAGAAATATAGAAATGTACAGTCACCAAACCACTTAGTACACATGTTTCTGGAAGAAACCGGAGTACCCTGAGAAAACCAATGCAAGCACAGGGAGAACATGCAAACTCCACACAGAAAAAACCCTTTCTCATGAATCAAACTTGGGACCTTTGTGTTGTGGATAACCTTGCTAATCACTATGCCACGACGACGCCCCATGGTAAACGTTATTATTTCTAGTTAGTAGTAATGATTGAACATACGGTGGTTCGGTGACACAGTGGTTAACACGGTCGTCTCACAACAAGAGTGTCCCAGGTTCGAATCCCGGAGTTTCCTCCGGGTGCTCGAGTTTCCTCCCAAAAAACATGTACATTAGATTGATTGCTGATTCTAAATTGCCTATAGCAGTGAATGTGTGTGTATGTGTGGCCCTGTGATGGACTAGTAAACTGTCCAGGGTGTACCCCTGTCTTTCGCCCTATGTGTGCTGGGATAGGCTCCGGCAGATTCCCATGGCCTTGAATTAAGGAGTAAGAGGGTAAGAAGATGAATGAATGAATGAATGAATGAATGAATGAATATACCTTTTCAAAGGCTGTGCTGTAAATGATAAATCTCAGCTCATCAGGTCCCTCATCAGGACAGCATAAAAAGTCCATTTCACTTTTTATAAAGTCTGTCAGTGATTTTATAAATCTCCTGTCCTGGGATGTTTGTCCTGTAAACTCCATGAAGGTTTTTAGTTGAGTTTAGTTGTGTTAAAGTTGCACTACATTATCCACACAGCTTCCATGTTGTCTAACGCATTTCAATCCAATGTCTAGTTGCTAAGGGGCCAGTGGGACTGTGGGTAGTGTAGTTTTCCATCCATTATGACGTTTAACTCAAATTAGGACTTGGAAGATGAAAAGAATAATTGAACACAATAATTAATTCAAATTTGCACAATAAACAATATTGGCATTTTAAAATTAACTTTAAAACCTTTTACACTCGCTTATTATGAGTACCGTTCTTTTATGGCAAGTTTATATCTTAATTGATATTTTAATTAATATTTTTAAATTATATTGCCAGAATAATTTAAAAATCTATGTTAATTCAGATAGTTTGGTTGGAAATTATTTTGTGTGAACCGACTTGGAATCGTCTCCATCTATTCACGTTATTCCGTCAGAGAGTCGATTCGTTGTGCCACTGTCTCACTACACTACTCGCGGATTACTCCGACTTGCTAATTTTATTATATTAATTTATTATGGTGTTTTTATATTTAAATTTATAACGTAACAATTCATTTACTCATATCTGTTACCCCAATAAAGTGCGTAATTATTATATTTTTAATTGGGCATCGTCATAGACTACTCAGTCTCTGCAAGAGACTCGAGAAAACCCCGTAGTCCAGTTTGAAGGACCTCTTCTCATCATCCGCCATTAGCGAAAGGCTTGTGGTGAGTTGAGCTCCGGATTTAGATGATAAAAATATGTCGGAAATACACATTATATCATATAACGACTGTTTCCTGATATCGAGTAAATATATTTGCGTGTTTTGTGCGCAGGTGGATTAAACGACAACATGCAGATTTTCGTGAAAACCCTTACGGGGAAGACCATAACCCTTGAGGTGGGCAGGAGAGCCGCATTGGCTCAAATGCTGAACGACTTCTTAGCAGCAGAACTAACATTCCTCGTTTGCTTTAAACAATATAATAAATACAAAACCTTTCCATTCGTTTTTTTCACACTGAATTAAAAATATTAAGTTTTAACTTGGGTTTAGTTTGTGTAGCACGTGTAAACAGCGTCTGATTAGCATTTCAGGAAATCTATGCTAACATTAGTGGTCAGATTTCATTCATGAGGATTAGCAACTACAATATTGTCTGTCTTATTTGTCTTGTGTTTAAACATTTCTAAAAATCAATGAGATGTTAATCAATTAGAAATTGTTGTTTGTTGTAGGTTGAGCCTTCCGATACTATCGAAAATGTCAAGGCTAAAATCCAAGACAAAGAAGGTAATACAATATTATGACCTGATTCATCATCTATAGCAGCGGTCCGAGGGGCGGTGTCCTGCAGAGTTTAGTTCCAAACCTAACCAAACACACCTGAACCAAATAATCAAGATCTTTGTAGGTATTCTTTAAAGTTGGAGCTGAACTCTGCAGGACCGAGTTTGGAGACCCCTGCTAAATAGCTTAATGGTTTATAAACTTGTGTTGATTTCTGTAGGTTTTAAAAGCTTTTTCTATCTCCAGGCATCCCACCTGACCAGCAGAGGTTGATCTTTGCCGGGAAGCAGCTGGAGGATGGGCGCACCCTGTCTGACTATAACATCCAGAAGGTGAGTAGCTTTTTTGCAAATCTGGAGAATCCACATAGTCTGTACCCCAAAGCCACGCAGTTGCTCAGGAAAGGCTGTAATGATCTGATACGGTCATTTGGGTGTGTTGGGAGAGAGAGAAAAGATGAGCGTTTAATGAAGAACATGCGATATTAAATGTTCAAAGAAATGTTTTGCTGGTATATTAACAGTATTAGGCTGTTAGCTTTTATTAGTGTTAGTGTTTGTTTATTTAAGCTGTAGGGTATTTTTTTTGGTTTAGTGGTTTTCTGCCACTGTAAAATTCATTTCTTTACAACCTCACTGTGCCCAGTCTGATCAATGTATTAATGCAAGATAGTTTGATAAGCATTTTGTTTAGTCTTTAAATGTATTTTTAAGAGAATTATTTATTCTCCATAGTATAAAGGCATGAGTACTGGGGGAATTTAAGGCAATAAAGCGCTCCGATGTCTATGCATGAAATAATAATTCTAATTCAAACATCTAAAGTGTTCAACATGATTCAAAGTGTCTGCTTCTGGTCAGATTGTATATTAAATACATTAATGTTGCCCCAGTATAATACAATTTCTGATTATGTATTTGTAACAGTATTAGTCACTACTATGAAAGTTGAACTTCTTTTTATATCTGGAGCTTTTTAAGTTAACCTTGCTGTTGTGGTCTGGTGCAGGAGTCTACTCTTCACCTGGTGCTCAGGCTGCGTGGTGGTGCAAAGAAGAGGAAGAAGAAGTCCTACACCACCCCCAAGAAGAACAAGCATAAGAGAAAGAAGGTTAAACTGGCTGTGCTCAAGTACTACAAGGTGGGCAACAGTCAATGTAACCGTAATGATATTCTTTAAGTAACCAATCCAAGCTGATGGTTTTTTACTATTAGGTTGACGAGAACGGTAAGATCCACCGTTTGCGCCGGGAGTGTCCAGCTGATGAGTGTGGCGCCGGTGTCTTCATGGCCAGCCATTTTGACAGGCACTACTGCGGCAAATGCTGTCTTACCTACTGCTTCAACAAGCCGGAGGACAAGTGAACGGATGTACAGTAGTCAATAAAGAATTTCTCATTAATCACTGGTCTGGTATTATTTTTTTTTTACTTGCTTTACTGTTTTGCATTTACAGCATTTGGCAAATGCTCTTATCTAGAGTGACTTACCTTTATCTATTGTATAACAGCAATTGAGGGTTAAGAGCCTTGCTCAGGGGCCCACAGTGGTTGCTTGGTGGTGCTTGGTCTTGCATAATCAGTCCCACACCTTCACCACTAAGCTACCACTTTCCATTTAATAAAGCTGCTGCTGGCCTCCAGTATGGAAACCTGTACATTTCTAAACTGCTAGATTTGTCACTATTACAGTTTCTACACAATGTCACCAAGAAATGAAACTTAATCCAAGTACAATCTTGTTGCCTAAAATTGCAGAAAGATGTTAATAAAGCAAGAAATAATACAAAATGACATGGTAGTAAGTGATGGTCTGCTTAGATGTCAAAATGTTTTTCTTTCCATTCCCTAGCTGTCCTTAGGTCCAGATACATTTAGTGGTATTTCTTTAGAAAGTTGGGAAGTTTTTAGCTTCTGATCCTTGGAAGAAAACCGACACGGTCTATCAGGAGGGAGGTGTTTGTCTCACCCAACTGAACAGTTGAAAGTTAAAGTCTTTACTCAGGGTCCCGACGGTTGTACTACAGGAAATGCAACCAATGATCTACTGGTGAGTCCAAAATCATTGTCATTGCAGAAGTGACAACAGAAATACTTGTATGGTCTTAAAAATTTGCAGGCATGACATTTTTTTAAATGAATTAAAATAGTTTGCATGGCAAATCAAATTCATTCATTCATCTATTAACCTCATTGTTCTCTAATTCAGGGTCACGGGGGTCTGCTGGAGCCTATCCCAGCTCATATAGGCAGAGAGGTAGGGGTACACCCTGGACAGGTCTGGTCTGTGTCAGGAGTTATAAAATACTCTATTAGCTAATTACCTATTAACCTTATTTTTAAAAAAGCCTGCTGCCACCTACTGGTCAAAAGGATTAATTGTCAGCATTATTCATAACAATGGAATAAATAGTCTGGTACTACAATTGAACCGCGGATTTTAAACTAATTTGTTCATCATCTTGCTCTTTTTCTTTGGCTAAAACATGAAGGTAATCCTGCTGTTAATAGGGAAAAACAGAGAAGCCTCAGAATTGATTGCAATAATAAACAGATGTCCGAAGATGAAAGAAGGTTTTACGGCGGTTCAAAACACGAGAGTGTAATGACAGAATTGTTTATTTTGGGTTGAACTCTGTAGCGTTAAGGTTCGGGAAGCGATTCGCAGACTAGGAGTTAGTTAATGTGAGCCGACTCCGGGATTTCCAGAATCGGTTCCCGGAGATGGATTCAGATATTATGAGTCGGCTTTGGGGAATCGATTCGAGAAAGATGGATTCATATATTTTGAGTCGGCTCTTGGATTTGGGGAATTGATTCCCAGAGATGGATTCATATATTTTGAGTCGGCTCCTGAATTTGGGGAATCGATTCCCAGAGATGGAGTAAGATATTATAAGTCGACTCCGAGATTTGGGGAATAGATTCCCGAATATCGAGTCAGATATTGTGAGGCGGCTACTCGATTTAAGAAAGCGATTCCCGGAGATGGAGTTGATAATGAGTCGACTCCGGGATTTGGAGAATCGAGTCCCAGAGTACGAGTCAAATATTCAGTAAACTCCGGGATTTGGGGAATCGATTCCAGGACATGGAGTCAGATATTGTGAATCGACTCCTGGATTTGGGGATTCGATTGGCTGCTGTTCTTGTTTTCCCGGCAGAGATGGTTTACTTTAGGCGGATTTGATTCGATCAAACCGAGCTCAGAAGGAGGCGCAGGAGTGTGAAAGATTCACGAAGACTCATTGTGATCTCTGATATTATTTTTTGGAAGAAAAATGACTTAATATCGGACAGATCGAAAAGTGTGTGTAAGTATTCGTTCAACTGTACACAGAGACACGTAGCGGTTAGTAGCGGTTACTCCGGACATGTGTTCTATTGTAAAAACAACTTTTAACGGACATAAATAGTTGTTTTGTGAGCAAAAAGAAATCGATCTTTCTTAAACTTAATCAAAGCCACGAGTTATCACTTTTTTTTCTAGAGTTTGCATTAGTGTTAGTATTATTACATGTACGAGTTCTGATGTCACACCCTGGTTCTTTTGCCAAAATGTTCAATCAGATTGCGAATAAGTTTCTAAAATCATGTTAAATAAATCGATTTGCAATAGTTTTTTCCCCACTAAACAAAAAGACTAACCTTCTTAGTTTTGCTTGGTTTTTTGTTCTGTGTACTGACTGACGCAGCAACCCAGAATTACATGATACAGCCAGTTTGGGTTGCCAGATTTCCAATAATCCTATACTTATAGAAACTATTCCAACAATAACAAACTTTCATTCTTTCATCTTCTTACTAAGTCCCTAATCACGGGATTGTTAGGGCACACAGGGCAGTCCATCGCAGGGCCACACACACACACACACACACATTCACTCACTCCTATGGACAATTTAGAATCACTAATCAACCTAATGTACATGGTTTTGGACTTTGGGTGGAAACCGGAGTACCCACACAAGAACAGCACAGAAAGATCCCTGGCCCATGGACTCGAACCTGCGACTTGCTTGTTGTGAGGCATCCAGGCCAACACTATGCCACCGTGCCGACTGATTCTTGGATAAATGAATAAAATCGGTTAGTTTTACTGTGTAACATCAATAGAAAGATTAATTAGTTAATTAATTATTAAATAAGGCCGAGATTCTGTTATTATAAGCGGATGTTGACGTTTAATTTTTTTCTTTGTCCTCACCTTCTATAGGATGAGATCATTTATGACATCCTGTCCATTAATCCTGTAATAGTTCCAATTACTATTGTACAATATTCAGGAAACGAGGTTCTTCCTGTTCCGCTCTGAAGGTTAAACAGAACAGAAAAAAAACCATCTGTTCCAGAAATATCTACAAATTTTACAAAGATTACAGTTGACATTAGATTCGATTCGATCCGATTGACTTTATTAATCCCACAGTGGGGAAATTTCTTTGGAACAGCAGCAGACAGATTAGCAAAGGACAACAAGGCAGAATAACTGGGACGGTATATACAGTATAAAACAGTTTTCCAAACATTAATAAATACAGGCTAAAATTGCACTGAAAATATTGCACATGATCTAAAAGTCCCAGTCAAACCAGCGGAGTACAAAAAAAACCTATGTCACTGCAGTGATGTGTTATAAAGCCTTATAGCTGTTGGGAGGAATAATCTACAGTAGTGCTCCTTCTAGGACTGTCAGTGTAACATACATGGGGATAAATGTTATTAAAAAAAAAGGCATTAAAATAAATAATTGTTTTTAAATAATTATGAATTACTGCCATTTTTAATGTGTTTAAAGGAAAACCTTATTAGACGTTTAGTTTTGTGAACGCTTGGATTAAAGGATTGTATCAGTTTCCCAACCTGTAGGTTTCTGTGTGTAGTCATTACTTTGGATGAACAGGTGATCATTTTTGAGTTCAGTGTGAACCCTGCCATTATCTGGACCTCGCCCTCGGCATTGTTTGATATTATTATTCGAAGAGGGTAATGGCGTGGAAGAGAATTGTTACCGTAACCATAAAGAATAGGATTAACAATCGGATCCCATCCTTTTTGACTTATTAAAAACCTTTCATTCATTCCATCATTTTCTTACCCGCTTATTCCCTAATTCGGAGTCACAGGGGTCTGCTGGTACCTATCCCAGCTCACATAGGGTGTGAAGTACACCCAGGACGGGTCGCCAGTCCATTGCAGGGCAACACATAGTCGAACGACCATTCACACACACATTCACTCTTATGGACAATTTACAATCACCAATCCACCTAATCTACATGATTTAGACTGTTGGAGGAAACCGAAGGAAACCCTGGACCTTCCTTTTGTGAGGCGACTGTGCTAAGCACTATGTCATTAAATACCTTTGTTATTTTGTTTCTGTAACCACTAGAAACTTAAAATGACAACATATAAACAATTTTATTTTTGTTCGGTTGTGATTTTAAGCTCTTGTGTTGCCAGATATCTTTTGCCTTGAGAGAGAGAGAGAGAGAGAGAGAGAGATGTGGGAGGGATAAAGAAAGACTGTTAAGGTGGGAATTGAACCCGGGAATTAACTCCCTACAATATGGCGCTTGCTGCGGTTCAAGAGTTTAACACAACACTGTTATAAGGAAATAGACAAGTTTGTCAGAAAGTTCCCAATTCTTCTTCCACCATAAAACAGTACTTCATTAGGGTTTTCATTAGGGTTGTCGTCAGGGTTGTTGTCAGGGTTGTTGTCAGGGTTGTCGTCAGGGTTGTCGTCAGGGTTGTCGTCAGGGTTTTCGTCAGGGTTGTCGTCAGGGTTGTCGTCAGGGTTGTCGTCAGGGTTGTCGTCAGGGTTGTCGTCAGGGTTTTCATTGGGGTTTTCCTCAAGGTTTTCGTCAGGGTTTTCGTCAGGGTTGTCGTCAGGGTTGTCGTCAGGGTTGTCGTCAGGGTTGTCGTCAGGGTTGTTGTCAGGGTTTTCATCACGGTTTTCATCAGGGTTTTTTAAGCCTAGTTCAAATTTGATAACTTCTAGTTCCTTGTCTAATTCAGCGAGAAATCCTTCCTTTGCATGCCATGGTGTCATGTGATCTTCATGAGCTGTCTGTTAAAGGAGTCCATTGAGTCTGATTGTGATGTGACGAGAACTTTATGAAAAGAAGACAAAATGTTATGACGTGGGACATATAACTTAGATCAGTGACTTTAGATCACTTTGTTTAGTGGCTGGATTTGTTTTCTCTGAGATTGTGGGATGGTATTTCCTTTGCTGTGCCGAAAGTCCCAGAGGAATGTTAGGAATTGCGTCTCGGAGCCTCCGACTATTCTGTAACCTCTCATTTCTCTGCCCACTCTTTGCGTTCCATGGCGCTGTGGCCTGTTTAAGCTGCTTGTGTCAGCACTGATTGTTTTTAAACAAGTGTTTTCTGTCTCGAGGAAAGACGACCAGCAGATTGTTTAGAAACAGACCTGAGAAGTGCAGAGGAAGTCTTCGGCTGAAATAATTACAGTTTATTTCATTTGGATAGATCGACAGTTCCACAAAAAAAAGATTTAACATTTTTGACTTTTTCTCTGCACCACCTGACTACCTGAATCAGATGGATTTATATTTAACCATGATAGGGAAGTGGAATCATACTGACACGGACTGTGACACATTTCCCCCTTTTTCCCTTTCCAGCTGTTACAATGATGGCTTAACTGAATGCTAACCCAGATGTTTCCATTTGGATGTATTTAGCCCATAGACCTTGTTCCGTGTCGCTGAGTAATTAAGACTGCTGTCATGCGAAAAATCTGCAAATGGAAACGTGTCCTATGATTTTATCCAGCTGCACATTTGGCACAGGGTCAGATTTTTTGTTGACCTTGTCTGTAATGGTACAATGGGTTTATACAGCAAAGCTCTGGTCAATTAGTTTTACTACCTCAGGCAGATGTTCAAGCATGTTCAAATTTATATAATCAAACCTTCAAGTATTATTCATTTATCTTCTTACCCGCTTGTTCCCGAATTCAGGGTCACGAGGGTCTGCTGTGCCCATCCCGGCACACATAGGGTGTGAGGCGGGGGTACACCCTGGACAGGTCGACAGTCCATCTCAGGGAATCAAGTATTATTAAAACAGAAAATAAATGTAAATAATGTGAAAAGGTTTAGATTCGTGCTACAATTTCTTTTAAGGTTTTGTAATAAATGATTATACTTTTTTTTTTGTACAGATGACTCCCAATGGTGAGCTCTCCGAAAAGAAACTTTAACAAAGCATATTCATTTTACCCAAATTGACCGACCAATAGATTCTCAATGAACCATCCGGCTAACTGGGTGACATTTGAGGATGAAGACACCCCCCAGCCCACGCCGCAGAAGACCCTGCAGTTACCTTCATCAAATACTGGATCGATACCGAGACCAAATGGCTTGAAGTTGGTTCTCCCACCTTTTGGCAGTACAGCAAGAAGATTATCCAGTTCGTTGGACTCTCCCCAAATGCACTTTAGCTTCAATGGAAGCTCTTGTGTGCCAAGCAACACTCCGATGTGCACTCCAGTACGGGAAACCCCAACTGGTCCATCACCCTTTAACTATGAGTCTCTTAGACCCACTGGTGTCTTTGGGAGTTTCTCCAACACATCAACAAATGTTTCTTCTCCTGATAGACATCCTTCGTTTGAGGCAGCGCCTTCGTTTGAGGCAGCGCCTTCGTTTGAGGCAGCACCTTCGTTTTCAGCATTCCAAGATCTCGATCTGGGACATGCTAATCTATGTCTGGCTGAAAACAAGCACAAGAGAAATTCTGGAAGTTCCTCGTCTGACTCCGAGCCTGGCTCAAGCTTGCCTCGCTTCTTTATCCGAACCAAGGATGGTTACGAGCCACCAAGGGATGAACTTCAAAATTCTTACTCGTACATTTGCCATAAGCTAGAGCGCATAAAAGCAAAGGAGGGCCAACAGAATGAGGAAAGGGATTCGGATATAAATGACATTGATGCAGAAAGTGGTCCTTCTTATTTTGTTCCACGGGGACTTTTTATTAGCCAGAAGAGGCATGGCTGGTCATTAATGCTGAGGATCCCAGAGAAAAAGAACCGCATGTCATCCCGCCAGTGGGGCCCTATATACTTACAACTGCTCCCAGGAGCTGTTCTGCATATGTATTATGAAAAAGGCTTGGAAAACCCATTTAAAGAGTTTCAGCTTAGCACCAACTGCTACCTTTCAGGTCCAAAACTGGAAAGCTATGGCGAGCAACGGAAAATTGTGACATTAAAGATCGAATGTGTGACGTATGTGGAAAAAAAACGATACCATCCTAAACCTGAAGTGACCCATGAAGCTGAAGTGGAGCAACTGCTGAAGTTTGGTACAACAGAGTATAGCGATATGGAGGACTTGCTGGTGTCGCTTGAAGAGGAACTGATGAGATTACCAGGTTCTCTTAAACAACCTAAACATTACGAAGAGCAAGAGTTGTCCTTGCAGATTTCAGACCATATCTGGATGCAAGTAGATAAGGACGGAGCCACACTGGAACAGGCAGCCATCACACGGCTCCACTGCTTGGCCTTCATAAACGGTTCAGCTGAATGTTTTCTGGCATTAAACGACCTTAGACTTTTAAACAAAGACTCGAATTATGGCTCTGAAGAAGACGAAGTGTGGATGGAGATCGGCGACACCCATTTTCACAAGTCTGTGAGAAAGGCTGAATTTGAAGACACTAGGTTAATTAAATTCTCACCACCGGATGCCTGCAGGGTTGAACTCGGGCGTTACCGAACTGTATCATTGAACTCTGTGCACTTACCTTTCTCATTAAAGGCTACGGTCACTGTGCAAGGGGCCTACCTGGAGCTACAAGCCTTTCTTAATGTCCAGTCTTCCTTTCCTTCACTTGGGGTACATTCAGAAACACTTTGTGAAAATGTGTTGATCCAGCTTCCGCTGCCTGGGGATTGGGTTAAAGTGCCTCGCACCGTTTCACTACTCTGGCAGAAATCTCTTAAGGCCCGTATGAACAGAAATACCTGCCTTGGCTCAGTAAATGTTACAGATTCTCATCCTGTTATGCAGGTGACTGTGGGTACCGTTAAGTATGAAAATGTTTACAGAGCCATTGTTTGGAGGATTGACAAGCTTCCTGCCAAGAACACGGGTGAGTTAAAAAAATGAAAGAAATGAATCGCTGGTTCCTACAAATTTTTATTGGTGCTTAAATTGTCGTATTAAATTGTCTGTAAACGGGACTGTAGAGGTCCTGACTTTGCACAGGATGGGGTCTAATAATCATTTAATAAAATATTACAGTAAAAGATGATTTGAATTTATATCCTAATCACCATTTGTACAAATATTGTGTTTAATATTGTGTATATACACTGGAACTAAGGGACTCTGACACTGTTCAAGCATGACAATGACCCCGAGCTCCATTATCACATGGTGTCTTATGTTTGGTACAAAATCTCGATCTTACCACCACTGAACCCCTTTGGTATAAACTGGAATGGCGTCTGAACCGCAGACCTCCTTAACTGACATTAGTCTGATTTCACGAATACCGCTGAAGCTGAATGAAGAGATATCTCACATTCAAGCTTCACATTGGACGGGAAGGTTTTACTAGAAGACTAGAGCTTCATCCAATAGTAAAATGGGAGAAAATCTAAAAGAGGATGTTTGTAATCGCATGAGTTTGTAGTGCTCGGGTGACTTTTAGCCAAAAGGTGCATCATTATTGTATTTTCTGCGGTTGGTGAACACTGCGGACTGTGGAAAACTGCACTGGTGAGATATTGGCATTATGCTGATTTATATTTTGTTGTGAATATTTGTAAAATAAGAGCGGTGCGATGGCGTAGTGGGTAGCACAGTCGCCTCACAACAATAATGTCCCGTGTTCGATTCCCAGGCCGGTAATCTTTCTGTGCGGAGTTTGCATGTTGCAAGTTTCCTCCGGGTACTCCAGTTTTCTCCAACCGTCCAAAAAAAATTGAACGTTAGGTTAATTGGTGAGTCAAAATTGCCCATAGGAGTGAATGTGTGTGTTTGAATGGTTGTTTGTCTATGTGTACCCCTGCCCCTTGCCCTATGTGCGCTGGGATAGGTGCCAGCAGACCTCGAATTAAGGAATAAGCGGGTAAGAAAATGAATGTATGAATGTGTAAGATATGTGGGGGAAGTGGTAGTGCAGTGGTTAAAGTGTTGGCCTGCTAAGGAGAACATTGAGGTTCGATTGTCCAGCGCCACTAAGTTGCCACTGCTGGGCCCCTAAGCAAGGCTTAGTTGTATAAAGGGCTGTGGTTTAGGGCATTTGCCAAATGTTATAGATGTAATAGTAATTTATAGGACATATAGGCCAAAGTACTTGGTAAACAGTGTGTCTGGCACAGTAGAGCAGGCTAGGCCAATGCATATATTTACCATAGAAAGGTAAAGGACCGGTTAAGGTAATGCCCAGTTCAATAGAAATGGGAGATTCAAGTTACAATCTTAAGCAAGGTCCATAGCTCTGTGTGCACTGCTAAGTTGCTATGCACAAAAGATTTTGACAAATAAATTAAACAGAGATGGTGTGATTGACACGTAGCAGACCTGAGATCTTTTGAGTTGTGTGTGCTGTATGATAACTTCTCATGTCTTATATTGACTTTGTTCATTTCCCCGCACAGCATCGGACCATCCCCACTGCTTCTCCTGCAAGCTGGAGCTGGCATCAGACCAAGAGATTCCAACAGACTGGTTTCCATTCATCACCATGGAGTGCGAGGTGGCAGATACGGTCGCTTCTCAAAGCAGGGTCAAGTCTTTGGGAATAGAAAGTGACATTCAGCCTCAGAAACACATCAGTTACAGGACATTCTATCGCTGCCAGGTAAAATCGATGGTTAGGTATCCTTGAGGTTTTATAAACTAAGCAATAATAATGTTGGATGTTGTTAGGACTCATTTTCCTCTTTCTGCTTTTAGGTGGAAATTGAAAAAAAACTAATTGAGGTGGAATCACAGAAATCTTCAAGCTGTGCGACGCAGTGACAAATCGGCACACTATTAAATAATGAGCATTCATTTAAAGCAAACATTCAACGTCTTTAGTCTTAAAAAAAATCAATATGCACGACTAAACAGTATCCAACAAAATAACTATGTTTAAGTTAACCATTAAAAGAAACAAATATAAGGATTTCTAATGCTCTGTCAGCCTACCATATTTGCACTTTAGTCCACATCGCAATACGTCAGAGGAATAAAATACATTGTAACCCATCAAATTAGATCCAGAGCACATTTTATTTAACATTTTGGGCTATTAAATTACACGTGGAATTGATAGATATCTTAAAGGGGGAAAAAAACGGGCTTAATGTAAACTATGCCGGAGGTTTATGACAAATTTTTTTCGATTGTACAAAGACTAGCTAACATTTGAACACTGTACCATAGCAATGTTATTTTAATACATAGTTATGTTTATTACAAATACTTTATCAGCTATAGTGTTAAATAATTTGATAGACTGAATGATGGGATTCATTTGCGGTCATGTTTGTAGAGGGATTGATTGATATGTCTTTATTTCCCTATTAAATTCTATATACACAATGGTTATAAATATATTACACATAAAAGCTTTTTTTATTTACAATTTTAAGGTTAAATATTAATTAAAAAAACATTGACAGCACTGCGTGAGTTGTTATGGGGTTGTTCAACTAACAGACATTGGTATTCTTCTTCTTCTCCTTTCGGTTTGCTCCCGTGAGGGGGCGCCAAGTGGATTACTCTTCTCCACACTTCTATGTCACTTCTTTGGTCTTCCTCTTTTCCGCCACCTCTATGTTCAGCATTCTTCTACCAATATAATGCATGTCCCTCCTCTGCACATGTCCAAACCATCTCAATCTGTCCTCCCTCACCTTGTCTCCAAAACATCCTACATACACCGTCCCTTTAATAAACTAATTTCTAATCCTTTCCATCCTTGTCCCTCCCAATATTAATCTCAACATCTTCAACTCTGCCACCCCAGCTCCTCTTCCTGTCGTTTTGACAACGCCACTGTCTCTAAACTCTACAACATTGCAGGTCTCACTACAGTCCTATAAACTTTCACTCCTTCCACTCTTCCCCACTTACTTCACTCTGCTTGCAACTCTTTTCTTCACTTCTCTAACACTCTCTGAATTACTTTGCACTGTTAAGCCCAGTTACTTAAACTCCTCCACCTTCACTACCTCTTCTCCCAGCAACCTCACCACTCCATTGCCTTCCCTCTCATTCACACACATGTACTCTTTTCTTACTCCTGCTATTTTTCATTCCCCTTCTCTCCAGCGCGTCCCTCCATATCTCCAGATTCTTCTCAAACTTCTCCCTACTATCACCACAATATCATCTGCAAACATCATCGTCCATGGAGACTCCTGTCTGTTTTGGGTAGTTAAAATCGGCTCTCCGGTTGCTTAGTAACAGCTGTATAACGGCTGTGCTTAGCATGGTGTAGTTCTTGCTAGTTGTGCCTAATTTGACCAGGTAATTTTAAAAAAAGTTTTAAATAATTTTCATGTGGCAAACTTAGTTATAATTAGTATTATAATAATAATTATTTTTAAATTATCATTTGTTATCCAAAAGTAAAATATTTCAGATTTAAGCCTTTTTTTCATGGCCTTTGTCGATTCAGAATCAAATCAATTTTCTTTAGATTTGATTCTGATTCTATTCTCCCGGTTCTTAATCACTTGTGTCAATGCATTTAATAGAGTATCATTTCGATTCGGATTCAATTCTTCCGATTCATTTCACGTTTGTTCATGAGTTCAATAGAATTAACTCGTTGTTTGGGTTCCTCTTTATTTAATTAAGCTGATTAGTCACCACTGAAACAGCTGAGTAAAAAGAAAAGGAAACCATAGATCCATACACCTAGTGTTTAGAGTGAGCGCGGATGCTAAATGAGTTTCTACCGACAACCAAAATGCTCTCAAATGCAAATATACTTGTAAGTATGTTCAGTTACACCGAATACATTATACTAACTTATTTAATCGTTAACACTGACGGACTTTGCTTTGTAACATTTAAGTGTTTTCCGTTTACTTTACGAACAGCAATAATCTCTGTATAGGCGAGGAGTCGATTCCGAAGAGTCGATTCCTCGCTCTTATTCTGTTCAGTTGTTTCGGCACGTATACATGGTTCAATTAAAGTGACTGTATTTTAATAATTGCATTAAAAAAAATTTTTTATTAAAACTTAAATACTGTACTATCAGATCAATGTTCGTCTTCTTTATCCTGTGTTAAAGTTTTGGACTTGAACCGATAAAATATTTGGATTCATTCGTTCATTTATTCATCCAGCAACCAGTTTATATCACAACGTTTATGTCTGTTGGAGCAGGGGTATACCCCGGACAAGTCTCCAGTCCAACACACACACACACACACACACACACACACACACACGGGAAATGTAGAATAACCAATCAACGTAATATACATATTTTTGGACTGTAGGAGGAAACCTGGAGAACATGCTCACAGAAAGACCCATCTGGCACATTCTGCTGTCTACATCGATAAATCTTTCAAATGAATGAATGAAAACACTTAAGTAAATATAATGGTGGTTTCTTGGCAGCCCAAACTCTACCTATCGATCATTGATGATGTGATCGAAAGCGTCCGAGAGCTGTTTATCGATGAAGGAGCGGAAGAAAGAGTACTAGATGAACTCAGACAGGTAAGACCTATATATATATATATATATATATATATATATCTCTTCTCCTTTCGGCTGCTCCCGTTAGGGGTCGCCACAGCGGATCGCTCTTCT
>JAOTRA010000026.1:23693-37533 GCA_026260255.1 Pseudolaguvia tuberculata | reverse complement strand
GTGTGTGTGTGTGTGTGTGTGTGTGTGTGTGTGTGTGTGTGTGTGTGTGTGTGTGTGTGTGTGTGTGTGTTTGACAGGTACATGGCTATCATCCATCCTCTGAAACCCCGGTTATCAGCCACTGCCACTAAACTGGTGATTGTGTGTATCTGGGTTCTCGCAGTGCTTCTGGCGTTCCCGCTCTGTTTCTACTCCACCATCAGGAGTTTACCACGAAGAACCATCTGTTACGTGGCCTGGCCCAGACCAGCTGAAGATTCACTCATGTAACATTCTATTACACGCTTCTTATCATGGCTGCTGTCTTCAATATACTTGGTTCCTTAAAGGTTCCTAAGAATTACTCTCTAAAGAGAAGGTTCTTCACAAAATCTTCCAACTTTCCTTAAGAACTTTAGGAGAACCTCTTGTACCAGCTTGTGAAGTTTTAGGAGAACATTTTTTGTTGCTGCTCATGGTGTGTCTTGGCTTTCTTCCTTATCTGAACAGCTTTTTGGTTCCTGCTGCTTAAATACTGGAGATAAATTAGGACAGATGTTTGGATGAAGAACCTCCTTCATCTGCTTTCTCAACATCTTAACATTTTGATGAACGTGCGTGTTTTTTCTTTCCACTCCATTCTGATGCTGTAGGTACCATGCCATAGTGGCCGTGCTGGTCTACATACTCCCCCTAGTGGTGATGGGAATTGCTTACACCATCATCGGAGTGACACTGTGGGGAAGTGAAATTCCAGGAGCTTCATCAGACAGTTACCACAGCCAGCTTCAGGCCAAGAGGAAGGTAGGCCAGGAGAACCGTGAAAAAAACAGTGGAACCCAAAAACACAGAGGATTAAGAGTGTTAATGTCAGTTTCTTCCTTTCGGAGTGAGATCAAAGCATTACTCTCATTCACACACACACACACACACACACACACACACATTTTTTTGGCTCAGCATGCTGGCTTATGGAATGTACTGTGTGTGCGTGTGTGTGTTAGACTTGTTCTTCCTCAGTAATACTGGATAAGATCTCATGTCCTTTGATTTGGTCCTCAGGTGGTGAAGATGATGATGGTTGTGGTGGTGACCTTTGCCCTCTGCTGGTTGCCGTATCACGTCTACTTTATCGTGACTGGATTAAATAAACAGTTAAATAAGAGGAAGTCCATTCAGCAGGTTTACCTCTCGGTGCTGTGGTTGGCCATGAGCTCCACCATGTACAACCCCATCATCTACTGCTGCCTTAACAACAGGTAACCTATACACACACACACACACACACACACACACACACACACACACACACACAGTGTTCCGATGGTCTCCTGTGGTCCCTCAGGTTCAGAGCAGGCTTTAAACGAGCTTTTCGGTGGTGTCCTTTCATCCGGGCCTCCAGTTATGATGATTTGGAACTGCGAACAGCTCGACTTTACCCTCGGAAACGCAGCAGCATGTGCACCCTGTCCCGCATGGACACCAGCGTCCTCGGTGATGACCCTCGCCATGGAAACCACAAGAGCAACCACGCTAAAGCCACTCTTCCTCCTCCTACCAAGTACGGCCTGTACACCGCCTCCACCTCCAAACACCTGGACTAATCAGCTGCCTCATCACGCTCATGGTTAATCCCCTCAGAGGTCAGAGGTCAGAGATCAGGAGCTTCATCCTGTTATTGGCGTGTGACTGTAGAAGTTTTATCTGCTGAATATTAATTGTGCAGTCTGACGATTCAATTATTAAATCTCATCCAGATGTTTTGATGTAACAGATGTGACAGTGAGTTTGGATGTTTTGCTAATGCTGTACAGATGTTCCACTGAATTCCTGTGCTTTAGTCACATGACCTAAAACTGGCATCCATTCTCCATCAACCTGCATTTCATAAACAATAAAAAATCATCCAATCAAAAGAGTCAGAATCTGATCAACAACTTCTAAACCAATCAGAATCCAGCAGAGCTGAATTAGGACAGCTCCTAATTCAGCTCCACCAATCACCACCAATAATATACAGGTTAATGGAAAAAGACATGGGACATTCTGACCAATCAGAATCCAGAACACTAACATGTGGAAAGATTTGATCACTTCCGACCCTGAAATGTTTCCCTCTGTTCGTACACACAGGTCCCCATACTGACAGAAAAACACAGACTTCTTGACATTTTTGCTGATTTATTAAAAAAGAATTGAAATATCACGGGGTCATAAGTATTCAGACGCTCAGTATTTAATCCAAGCAGCTTTGGATCTTATACAGTCCGGATGAATATGTGGATCTTCTGATGTTCCTCCTTGCAGATCTTCTCCAGTTCCATCAGTTTGGTGTGAAGGGAAGTCGCTCCTTTTTATATTAGCTTTGGGTTTCGGGTTATTGTCTTGTTGGACCGTAAACCTTCAGCCCAGTCCGAGGTCCTGAGCACCCTGGAGGAGATCCCTGTGCTTAGTCGTCCTGTCGCTGCAGCTGAAAAACACCCTCACAGCATGATGCTGCCACCACCATGCTTCACTGTTGGGACTGAATTAATAGGTGCTGAGCGGTGCCTGGTTTTCTCCACACATACCGCTTAGAATTAATGTCAAAAGTTCTATCTTGCTCTCATCAGACCAGAGAATCTTATTTCTCACCATCTTAGCAAACTCCATGTGGTCTTTCTAGTGTCTTCACTGAGGAGAGTCTTTCGTCGGGCCACTCTGCTCTAACCTAGCCCAGACTGCTGGAGGGCTGCAGTAATGGTTGACTTTCTATAACTTTCTCCTGACTACATCTCTGGAGCTCAGCCACAGTGATCTTTGGGTTCTTCTTTACCTGGTCGTCCACTACAGAGGCCACTGAGCTCTTAGGAACCTTCAGCAGAAATTATTTTGTAACCTTGGCCAGATCTGTGCCACAATTCTCCTCAGGAAGTTCCCATCACAGCTGGACTCCAATGAAGATGTGGAACCATCTCATGGAGGATCAGAAGAAATGGGCAGTTAATGAACAGCAGAATAACAGAGGGAAGCATTGAAGGGTCGGAATATTTTTCCTTCAGTTTATCCTTTAATATTTATTAAAAATGTTAAATTATTACACGTCAACGTGTTAAATGTCCTCTGACACACACACACACACACACACACACACACACACACACACACACACACACACACTTTTTGGCAGACACTCTTATCCAGAGAAACCCCTGAGCAATTGGGAGGCCCACAGTGGTATCGAACCCAGGTCTTTCTGGTGTCAGTCCAACGTGTTAACCACTAAGCTCCCCCTTCCCAGAGAGTTTAAGGTGTCTGTTTTACCGTCCTGGTGGGGACTGGTCCCCGACGGTCCTGGGTTTCAGCAGATAATAAGTGAGAAACACACGCCAGAATCATTCCATCATTTTATTATTCAAACAAAAACAAACTGGATTTGAATCTTTATTTATTAATAATTACAGTAAACATGGGATTAGAAATGTTAAAGTGTAAAACAATTGAAAACAATAAAACCATTTAATCTAGTTAGACAAACAGCGCCCCCTTCAGGAAAGTGTACTCAAAGTCACCCCCACCCCCCCACCCCCCCTGCTCTAAAGTGCTTTTATTTTGGACCAATGAGAAACAACTTCATTCTCCAGATCTTCTGATATTATCACTCATTTCATCTGAGGAACTTTTACTGTGTGTGTGTCCGCGTGTGTGTCCGTGAGTGTGTGTCCGCGAGTGTGTGTCCGTGAGTGTGTGTCCGCGAGTGTCCGCGTGTGTGTGTCCGCGTGTGTGTGTCCGCGAGTGTCCGCGTGTGTGTGTCCGTGAGTGTGTGTCCGCGTGTGTGTGTCCGCGAGTGTGTGTCCGCATGTGTGTGTCCGCGAGTGTCCGCGTGTGTGTCCGTGAGTGTGTGTCCGCGAGTGTGTGTCCGTGAGTGTCCGTGAGTGTGTGTCCGCGAGTGTCCGCGTGTGTGTGTCCGTGAGTGTGTGTCCGTGAGTGTGTGTCCGCGTGTGTGTGTGTCCGTGAGTGTGTGTCCGTAAGTGTGTGTCCGTGTGTGTGTCCGTGAGTGTGTGTCCGCGTGTGTGTGTGTCCGTGTGTGTGTGTCCGCGGGTGTGTCCGTGAGTGTGTGTCCGCGTGTGTGTGTGTCCATGTGTGTGTCCATGTGTGTGTCCGTGAGTGTGTGTGAGTGTGTGTCCGTGTGTATGTGTGTGTGTGTAACTGGCACTATTTGGTCAAAGCTTTAATTTCAGGCTGTACTCGAAGGGCCTGAAATCCAGCAGGTTTCCCGGAATTAATCTGAATCCTGAGGGTTTTTTCCTTTGTTTCTTTGAAATGTTTGATTTGCACTTGAAAGTTGAGCGACAGCCAGATACCAAAACATCTGGATTAAAAACACGCTATTAAAGTGAACATACACACGTCAACAATCAACGTATGAACCGTACACGGAAACGTGCAAGTTTACAAAGATCCACTGATAGAACCCACAACCTTCTGTTTGGCACAAAATGATTCCTGACCTTTATACATTATTTACTGTAAAACCTTCTGCTGTCAGGTTCGAATCTCACTCACACACTGCAGCTCTCAGGATCAGGACATGAATCATGCAACACCAACACACACCACCTGACCACCACCACCACCTGACCACCACCTGACCATCTGACCACCTCCTGAGACGTGGCTCTGTGCTGGAGGAGATAAAGTTCATGTCTCACTAACAGTGTCTGAGTGGAACCATGAAGAACTTCAGAAAGAACATCTGTAAAAATACTGCTGGAGCTTCAAGTGTGAAATCGCACGGAAACACTGTGATGCGGAAAAGCAGCACCAGGCTCGAACCCGCACACATCGCCATGCACTTTCGTCTTTGCATTGATTTGCATTGAGTTTGGTTTCAGTGGCGTGTCTGAGGTCTAGCGCCCTCTACTGGGCAAACACACCACTGAGCTCATAAGAAAAATACTAAAAAATATGAGAAATGAAACCAGAGTCTTTAGAAACGGATCTCAGAACCTCAGTCCATAAGTGTGTGTTCTCCAGGATCACACCACCGTCTCCTGGGCTTTACCATCAGTCAGGAACGCATCCAGCTGGGAAAAGTCCACCACGGCATCACTCTTGTTTATGGAAATGTCCTTGACGTGGTCCTCATCACTTTGGTCCTTAGCAAAATTGACAAAAACCTGAAAAAAAATAAACATTACACCAGCCATTCTGGAATGTCATCATTAAATATGTTCCTCGAAAGGTTCTTTGGATTGGAATTGAATCTAGCCTGCATGAAATTTTACCCAGATGCAGAACCTGCAGTAGATGTTCTGGATTTTTTATGAATGCTCTTCATGAAGTTTTTCTAGTTAACTGAACTAAACCTGTGTCAAAGGATCCCTGGAGAATTCCATGTTCTTTGGTTTCACCCCAAACCCTCAGGTTTCTTACTTGGTCCAGAGTGGTCTGCGAGACGGAGTAGTCCTCGATGTGAAGCTGCTCCTTGTTCTTGGACAGGATGCTGAAGATCCGAGCGAGTGATGAGAGCGATGATGGTAGCTGGAACTGCAGCATGTTCCTGTGTTTCTCCTTCAGCGTGCTGCCGGGTAACTCACGCTCAATCAGCTCCTTCACCGGCTCCAGCTGAGGTTCCGCACCTGCCACCCGCAGGATAATGGTGTAGCCATCACCAAACCTGAGGGGAGAAAACTTATCAAACCCTCCACCCGAGGAGTTCCACACAGAGACCCTTACTAACTTACTGTGTGTCCTACCTGTTCTTTAAATGCTGAACACTGCCCAGGCAACGGAACCTGCCATTGACCATGATGGCCATTCGAGTGCACAGAGCCTCACACTCTTCCATACTGTAACCCAAACACACCCAAACACACTGAATTAATCCGAGCAGAAGACCATCATTCATTCTACAGAAGGCAAACATCCAAATCATTTATTCTCCTTTTCTAGATCATCTCTGTTCTTTGAAGATCTCCTAATGGTTCTTACCTGTGTGAGGTGAGAACCACAGATCGTCCCTCTTTAATGATGCTGAGGACGCAGTTCCACAAAGCGCGCCGTGCTTTTGGATCCATACCAGTCGTGGGTTCATCCTGTTCCAAAAATCAACATCAACAACAATCACACAGGTTCTGTGGAAAGGTCAGAAATCCAGGAACTGTCCTCCTGAGCTCTCCTGAGCTCTCCTGAGCTCTCCTGAGCTCTCCTGAGCTCTCCTAAACTCGATGCTAGTCCATTGGTTAAGGTGTTGGACTGCTAATTGGAAGATTCAATTCCCAGTACACCCAGTTACCCCTGCTGAAGTACACCCAGTTACCCCCTGAATAACCTCCAATTTCTCAGCTGTATAAAGGAGATCAGTGTAAGTAAATGTCAATGTTTTCACACTCACCAGAAAGACCACTGGTGGGCCACCAATCAACGCAATGGCAGTGGAGAGTTTGCGCATGTTTCCGCCGCTGTAGCTTCCTGCTGATTTATCTGCGTATTTTAGTAGACCCAGTTTACGGATCCCCCATTCGGCCACCTGCAAACAGCCAGAGGTTTCAGAGAGGTTACTGAACTTCACAGACCATCAACTCCACATCAGCTCCTCACACAAGTGCTCACCTCACACACTTCCTTTTCCGGGACACCACGTAAAATGGCATAAAATTCCAGATGTTCGCGGCCGGTCAGCAGGTCATTGATAGCGTCAAACTGAGGACAGTAGCCCATGTTCTGATGCACCTCATCAATCTCGCTCAGCACGCTGGAGATGAATCAGATATCCATCAAAGAAAGCGGTGGAATTGTTACTCATTTCTTTCCATCAGAACACCCTTCACCCTCACGTACCTTCTGCCAGCTAAAAATGCCTCTCCACTGGTGACAACCGAATCTCCAGTCAGCATCTTGAAGGTACTGGTTTTTCCAGCACCGTTTACACCAAGCAAACCAAAACACTACAACGAGAAACACCACCATTACAACCGCAGGAGAAACACCAAACTGCAGCTGTTGAAGATCTTTTGGAGCTTCCAGAATGTCTCACCTCTCCACGTGGAATTCCCACACAAAGTCTGTCCACCGCTGGCTTCTGCTTTCTCTTGTAGACCTGCAAGAGCATCACAGCATCACAGGACTGCTCACAGCTCTTCTCTTAATCAAAACTTGTAGAAGTATTAAGAGGAATCTAACCTTGGTCAACTGTCTAAGCTCGAGGATGTCACTCTGTCCACCACCACCCACAATCCTCTGCCTCTCACGGGCCACGTCCTCGTCCTCCTCGACAATCGGCTTCAGATGAGCGCTATCTCCTCTGCAGACACCCAGGTCCAATCAGCAAAAAGAAAATAAAGGAACCTCAAACCCCTCCTCAGAGGAACTGAGAACTTACCTGGCTTTAATACAGAAGCGATACTGGATGAGCACAGTGATGCAGAAGAAGACGACGCCTTCCACCGCCATGGCAAAGAGGTTCTTCCCCACCATGTCCCACGCCAGTGGAGAATGAAAACGATTCTCACCTGAGGATCCAAACGATCACTTCAGCAATAACAGAACTCACCAGATCTTACAGAAGAACTTTTGGTTTCATTTCTGTAGATCAAAAAACCGAATCTTACCAAATCTCTCCAGAGCATCAGCCATGGCCTGGTTCTTCACCATGTCTATCAGCCCACGTCCCAGACAAAAGTGTGGAAAGATCAGGAAGACATTTTTCAAAATGTCATTGATGCCGCCGATCTCCTGCATCAGAACACGTCAACGCGTTCGGTTAAGTAATGAGCAGAACTTCATGAGCTTCACCGTGAGGGTATCTGCTTTAACATTCATTCACACTTACATTACCACCAAAAAGTTCCAGGACAAACGTGGACACGCTGCCGTTAATTCCGATGAGAATGTTGACACTGGTCAAGACCACGTAAGCTGTGCTGGGAATCTTGAAGAAGAACGATGCTGGGTACATCAGAGGAGTTATGGACCAGCTGAGCAGAGACACAACAACAACATGAAGGTTAATAATGGCTAACGTTCTTCTTACAGAGCAGATACAGTGAGCAGCAGTGAAACATCTGAAAACAGAGTTACCCATAAAGGAGTAACAGCAAAGCGAGAACAGGCAGGTTGGTGGAAGAGACGTAGGCCTCCTGCTGGAAACAGATGAAGATGATGATGACGAGGGCTGCAGGGACGATGTAGTTACACTGAAAGATGAAAACAAAAAGCTTCAGTTACAAAAAAACTTCTGAGCCACCAGGATCCAGAACCAATGGAGTGATCTCTCACCATATCCCACAAAAAGTTGGTGAACCAGTAAAGAAAAGGCTGAACTCCACTGATGAACTGCATGTGTTTGGCTTTATTCACTCGCTCGTGAATGAGGAAGACCACAAAGCTGGCTGGGACGAAGGACATGGCAAAGATGACGCAGATGGAGACCAGGACATCCACGGAGGTGGTCATCCTGTGTAAACAATACAAAACAATATATCAGGTGTGTGTGTGTGTGTGTGTGTACAGTTTTCCATCATGAGGGAGATGTTTACTCACAAGGCCACCTGAGAAAGCTGCTCTTTAGTGAGGTTCAGCGGATGGTTGAAAGCCTTGATGGCGAACTTGGCAGGGTTTAGATGGGCAGGTGTGCTGGCACGCAGAATGCCATTGTTCATCACGTTGAGGAACGCGGTGATGCTGTGCCAACCTTTATTATTGAACCAGATCTGCACATGGAGACGAGAAGATGGAGGAAATTAGTCAGGTTTCATTAAAGCTAGTTACAGTTCCTCACAGATTCATTGAGGAACCATAGATCCATAAGCTTTTCAAACACACCTTGACGTTGTTCTTGGTATCGAGACCATGGATGAAGCTGGATAAACCTTTCAGAAACCTGTCTGCTGCCATTCCCTGAGTCCAACCAGATTAGCATTAACTTCAATGTAACCAACAGAAGAAATCCATATGGAGATCATCCAGAAGAGATGAGATTAAACACTCACTTGTTCCAAGTTGAACCGAGTTCGCATGTGTGTGATGACTTTGGAAATCTCATCTGAAGGAGGGAGGCCATGCAAATTTCTGCCACCCAATGAGAATCCACCATATCTGTGATCAACCAATGAGAAGTCACACATAAATGATCAAAGCCAAAAGCTGCACGTTTCTACACAAACCTCACACACCAGACTTCCCAAAAGCACACGGTTCAAGTACCTGAACTCGTTCACCCAAAGTTTGTTCTTCAAACTGCAAAAGAATATAAAATGCCACAGTTACAACTTCATACATGTATCTCAGAGTCACTCCTCCTCCTCCTCCTCCTCTTCCTCCTCCTCACCTCTTCCCAATGATCTGTGCGTAGGTCTTAACCAGGTAGTCAGAGATGTTCCTGTTTGTTAGATCCTGCAGGCTGTTTGTGCTGCTGACTGTCATCTACAAACCAACAAAAAAGTTTCAACATCTCCACACAAGCATCCAACGTTAGGAATGAAAACCTTCTCCGAGTTTGTTTACCTGTGGAGGAGGAAGACCTCCTGCTCCTGGGGGACAATCCGGCAGCATCTTCTTTTTCTTCTCACAGCTGCACTCACAGACAGGTGATGGGTTCTCCATGCTCCAGTTTCCACTCTGGAACATGTCCGATATGCTGTGTGGACTCACTGGAACCGTCCACTCGCTGGCTTTAACCGGACATGGACCATCTCTGTTTCAGAGATGATGAAGGTTCTTTAATTCAGTGAAAGAAAACTCATGGAGGTGCGACCAGCTGGTTGAATTGAATTGTTAAATTGTTGGATAGCCAATCAGAAAGGTTGAAAGCTCATCCACAGCTGAGCTCTTGAGAAACCTGAACTCATTCTATTATTTTATCAGCAGTTCCATTGGGAGGAGAACCTTTTTCATCATTAGTTTTTTCCTTAGTCGCAGTGGTTTAATATATCAGTAATATTGTGAATTCACTCACCGGTGGGTTTCCTCCACCTCACACTGCCCTCTGTAAGCCAGACTGTCTTTTATCGATCCTAGCAGCTTATTGGTGTGGGAATCTTCTGGTGCATCATTACTGAAGTTAAGGAAAGGAGTTATTGCGGTGAGATATTGTCTCATGGAGTGTTTGTGTGTAAATGTTCATGTGTTTACCTGATGAAGGTGTACTGCTCCTCATACATGCTGGGCTCCAGCTCTAGACTGGGGTACTTTCCGAAGGGTGGTACAATGAGACTGAAGACCAGAGCAATGCACACAAACACAGCTGGAAGAACAATCTGGAAGCAGCAGATGTGGATTCAGAACCTTGTGCAAGGTTTCAAAGCCAAGCGTCTGAAACGATTGACTCACCTGAGCAAAGAATCCTTTCCGAGAGCGTTGGGCGTACAGGAAACGTTTCCAGAGTAAAGCAACAAACTGTTGCCGCTTCAGACGCCAACCTTTAATCTGGTATGAACCTCTTCCATCAGAGACTCCCAACCAATCCGTCTCTCTTGATTCTGAACATTTGATCAAACATCACAGATAAACAAGTTTGATCTACTGCCAGTAATCTCTGGCGCTCTGATGCTGCTGAGGAGAAAGTATTGCTGCTGTGGACAATAAAAGACAAACGTATCACCTGGATCACCTTCTGAATCATTGAAATCAAAGCTGTCATCCTCAGTGAAGGGCTTCAGACAGCTCTGATGGTCTCCAAATGCATGTCGGCGGTGTCTTCTCGGTAAAACAGTGCCATCTTTAGTAAGACGGTGGAATAGATTAGGCGAGGTTTGTAAATGCTGGTTTTTTTCATTGGTGAGTTAATATATTAACTTTGGTTTCAAATTGTTTGATCTTACCGGAGGTTACGGCATCAACGCCATTTTCTTCTGCAACCTTAAGGAAAATCTGCACCACAGACAGGTACCTCATCAGAATTCTTTCACAACCAGCATGACTGGTCAATTTTATCTAGAAATGGATCCTGACTTGCCTCCTCGAGTGTGGTGTCAGAAATTCCATAGCTGGAGATTCCGAGGTCAATGAGGCGATCGTCAATCTCGTGAAAGAGCTCCACAAAGGCGCCATCTTTTGCAGCTTCATAAGGCAGCACATAGCTAATTTCATGGCCCAGATCCTCCACCAGTCTGGCTGTGGGAACGTGCTTGAAGATGACATTGGAGATCAGGGAGATGTCTGGAAAGTCAAACAAAAAGGAAGTAGATATGGTGGTTTCTTCCCCAAAGTAAAGTTTAAACTAGTTAGTTGCATTAAAATCTTACCAATGGTGGTAGTTTCACTTTCCTGATCACTTCCAAGACCGGCATCAGAGCTGCTCTCGGAGATGTTGTCATCCTGCATGGACATAATTAATTTCAACATGCTGAGCCCTACTCATGCTGTTCTCTGTAGCACTGCAGCAGATTTAAGAGCACCGACCTTCTTTAGACTGTTTTTGGAATATGATACGATGCTGCTGGAGTTCGGGCAGGAGCTCAGAGACAGATCCAAATCCCTCTTGACTAGCGTTAGGTAGTATCCAGTACCCAGCTGAGTCTTCAGGAACAAAGAAGATCCCACACAACACAGCTTTCCATGAGAGATGATGGCAATGCGGTCACCAAGAATGTCGGCCTCGTCCATGTGGTGAGTGGAGAGGATGATGGTTCGACCTGATGCAAGAAGGAAATCAGTGTAAATGATCTGAATTGGGTTTGGCTGAAAGATCGACTAAGAAAACATTATACAATTGTGTCTTGTTCAGGATGTCCAGGAATAAAAAAAGACTCTGGATCACAACCAGTATCTATAAAATAACTCCAAAAGGAATCGACATCGGCTACAGAACCACGAAAGGGAACAAAGAAAAAGCTTGTACGTTACAGAAACGTTTTATTTGAAGTTATGTCTTTAGTTGCTGCACCTTGTCGGTATTTCAGCAGCAGATCCCAGATACCCCTGCGAGCGTATGGATCTACTCCAGCTGTGGGTTCATCCAGGATCACAACCTTTGATCCTCCGACAAATGCCAAAGCCACAGAGAGCTTCCTCTGCATTCCACCTGTAACATGATCATGACCGGTCATGAGAATGTTCTAGATGATCACCGGCCAGATTTCTGTAGGCTTTCGACCTTTTTCATGAGCTTACCTGAAAGTTGACTGGTACGAGATTTGCGTTTGTGCGGAAGTCCTAAATCTGTAACGATCTGATCCATCTCAGACTTGACCTTCTCCTCGGACAGACCCTTTAGACGAGCGTAGAACCAGATGTGCTCCTCTACAGTCAACCTGCCATCGGAAAAAACAAGCAGCTTTAGAACAAGCATCACTTTACTGAGGGTAGAGATACAAATTCTACTAATGTTTGTTTGATGAACCCACATGCTGAACAGGACATTGTGCTGTGGACACACGCCCAGGTTCTGACGGATGGCACTCAGATCTGTACGGATGTCTTTGCCCATAATGTAAGCGGTGCCAGATGTGGGAGGGAACAGACCGGTCAGAATAGACCTGTTGGGATAATCAATAATCAGAACAATGGAGAAGAAAGGTTTGTATCCGACTGTCTTCTCTAGAAATAATTCTTACATGGTGGTAGTCTTTCCTGCTCCATTGTGGCCCAGGAAGGAGGTAATCTGTCCTTCATAGAATCCCAGGGTGAGGTCATCTACAGCCAACTTTTTGCCATGTCTATACACCTTCACTAGATTCTCAATGTAGACACCAGGCTCCAGATCAGCTGGTACCTCCTCAATGCACACGGCTTCAGGGAAATTAGATCAGTTCACGTACACCAATCGAATGAAAGATCTTCGGCAGTAAAAACAACTCTTCATACCTTTTGCATTTACTTTCTTGCTGCTGGTGGAAGGAGACGTCCATCCACATTTCTCTCCGCACCAGTAAGACCTGGTGAAGGGGAAATACCACGGCCGGGGAATACCATACTGACCTGCCAGAGGTTTAACCCATCAACATTAAATTAGTCTTTATCATTTTTCAGTGAGTAATGTAGAGATACCAGAAGGTAGAGATAAAGGGATACCTGGGAAAACCGCCTCGATGTACCAGGTCATGATGGCATACAGCACAGCATCTATCAGCATGAGCGAGATGGAGGTGGTGAGACTATAGCTGTCTTCCTGCATGGGACTGGACAGCAGATTGTCCCACTGAATTCCCATACCCTGCTCCTCAAACAGCGCAAAGTACTCACACCCGAAACCGAACGCCACCGGAGACAGCAAGCTCTGAGAAACAGAGACATCGATGAAACCACACCATTGGAGATTATCTAGAAGATCTACCCCGGACTAACCCACCACTCACCACTACCACTTTAGCTCCAAAACCAACATAGTCCTGCCAGGCTACACACAGAACGTAGGGCAGGTACAGAGTGAAGTAGATGATGCCCCCACAGGCGGCTGCTAGGTTGGCCCGAGCGAACAGAGTGCTGATCAGGAAACACTGCATGATGGTGACCACAGCAAAGGAGACCAGGAAGAGATAGACCACACCAGGGTCACTGTAGGGCAGAAGATTGCCCATCTATAATGTAGAGACAGATTCAGAAGATCAGATTAAATGCTATGATTTGAGTAACTGATTAAGATTCACAGGAACCGTTTCTGTGGTTCTGGATCTACGATTAAAAATCTTAAACAATACTGATAACCCATAATTCAGTCCTTGGCCCATTCCGATGCAGATACTGAATGAATGGACTAGTGTTTGGAGATACGAGTCCTCACTTGGTCGTTTTCTATTTGTTATGCTAGCCGATGCCGGATGGCGGTAGTGAGCATGTGCCTCCGTCTATCTCCTCGACCCTCCGCCTCCGTCTATCTCCTCGACCCTCCGCCTCCGTCTATCTCCTCGACCCTCCGCCTCCGTCTATCTCCTCGACCCTC
>JAOTRA010000025.1:3500025-3517400 GCA_026260255.1 Pseudolaguvia tuberculata | reverse complement strand
TCGCCTCACAACAAGAAGGTCCCGGGTTCGAATCCTGGGCTGGGATCTTTCTGTGCGGAGTTTGCATGTTCTCCCTGTGCTTGCGTGGGTGTGCACCGGTTTCCTCCCACAGTCCAAAGACATGCAGATAAGGTGGATTGGTCATTCTAAATTGTCCTTAGGAGTGAATGTGAATGTGTGTGTGTGAATGGTTGTTTGTCTATGTGTTGACCCGTCCAGGGTGTACCCCTGCCTCTCGCCCTATGTGACCCCTGATTCTGGAATAAGCGGGTAATGAATGAATAATCATGATTGGAGCTTCAGCAGGACTCTGCATACACTGCTACATACACTTTCCAGCCCAAACAGCACAATTCAAAAAGCATATTACACAAATGCTGCACCAATCAAAAAAATCTATTTAAACAACTAGTAAATAAATGTAATTAATATTAGAATAATATACTTTATAATTATAACTTCTTTCTGGATAATGGTAAAAGCAGTATACAACATTTTATTTTTTAGTTTTTAAATGTCAGATTTTTGAGAAGGAATTCAGTGTTCAATTGAATTCTTAGAGGCACCTACATTGTGGCTTGGGAGACTTGTGACTTGTCAAGCAATGCAATAAGAGGAGTGATGAGTGCAAGAAAAATAACAGTCACTTGTCTGTGATTACGCAAAGGTTGCAAACAGGGATCAAAGTAGAGATCAGTAAGTTGTATTGAGTGAGATGTCATAGTGAGTGACAAGATCCTGACATGGTCACGAATCAGCTGGGATAAAGAGCAGTTTTGTGTTATTGCAGTTTAAATTCAATCTGCCATTCACAATGACACAGTGGGACAAATACTTATTTTCATAATAGGTAAACCTCAACTATGAGAGACAAAATCACAAAATAATCCAAAAAAATCACAATATTTAAATAATTTATTTGCAAATTATGGTGGGAAATAAGTATTTACCTACAAACTAGCAAGATTTTAGGCTCTCACAGACCTTCTGTAAGAGGCTCCTCTGTCCTCTACTCATTACCTGTATTAATGGCTCCTAGTGCGAGAGGAAGTTTGCTAGTCCATCACAGGGCCACACATAGACGAACACACACACACACACACACACACACGCTCTAAAGGGTAATTTAAAAGGACCAAATCAACCTAATGTACATAATTTTGGAATGTGGGAGAAAACCCATGCAAGCATGGAAAAAAACATGCAAACTCCATACAGAAAGACCCCTGCCTGTGACCACAATGACTTTACAATTATATACATGAAAAGCTGATCCAGGTTACCCTTCAACAGGTTGTTGCAGTTTGTTTTGTGATCGTATTGTACCATTTATATAATGTGACTTTAAGCACTTTTTGTATGTAGCTCTGGATCTTCTAAATGCTGTAAATTTAAATGTCAAAGAGGGACTTTTAGTAGCCTGATGTTGGAAGTGGTGACAAAAGACATGGGATGCTGTGGGCTTTGTGACAAACTACTAAATCTAAAAAGTAGCTCAAGTGGAATTATTCTTTCTGTGGTCTGAAAATGAACAGACCCTACTTTCTAAAACTTCTACCCCTTTTTCCCCACTTGAGTGTTCCCTCACTTTAGAGCGATTGTAAGGTTAAAGAGCTCTGTGTAGTTGTCCCTTCATTCAATGCAAAACCTCATAAACAAAATAATTCTTAAGTCTTAATTGTTTGTCTGTAAAATGTTCATTAGTTAAAATATATAAAAAGCCACCCAGTCTATCTACACAAGATTAGTTTGTACTGGTTTTAATAGAAATACAAGTTTTATTTGTTCAAATTTTATAACACCAGGCATTGCAATACTACACTATCTAAATATATCCCAAATAGGCTTATTTGTTAGTGTTTCGTTTGTGTTTTAAAAAAAAACAACATTCCGTTTATTGGCAACGACATCACCAGCTTTCAACACTCTCCAAACCAAATGATTGTGCTAACAGGAGTGGGCGACTGTTTACAGTTGCTATAATACTCTTAATGTTAATCATTAGTGTATAGGTGTCATTGTGTGAAAAAGTAATAAATACACACCCAAATCTGTTTGCTGGATCTTTGTATTCCTACATTCATGTGTTATTAGATTAAAAATGTATGTCTATGTTTGTGTTACATATCTGTATAAATGCAGTCAGTGACAAAAAAAAGGGACAAAGTGTTTTGGATACATGCTTGGTTTAAAGTATATTCATCTTTTAGATTACTTGTATTATAAGAACTATGCCATGTGTGGATTGTCGTCAACAGTTTTTGTGCACTGCATTGTTATTCAAATTAAATATACAAACGATCAAACAAACTAGAAAAATTACTGAACATATACAAAAAAGTATGTATGTATGTATCTAACTCAACCTCTGGAATTTGGAAAAACAAGGGTGTATTGTTTTGGATTGTAAATAATATCGCAGGCTGGTGACAATCTATAATGCTATATCTATTTGCCTTTAAACTCAGGTCTTCATGTTTTAAGTATACCTTGCAGGATGTTGATCAATTAGTTCAGGTATTTAATTGGGGTTGGAGTTAAACTCTGAAGGTCACCAACAATCACAGACTTTTGTTACCTCTGCCCGACACAATCACACCACCTTGGACTACAAGGCAGCTTGGCATAAGATTCTGACCCAACAATCCAAACACATTAGCAGATAACAGACAAGGCTCTATAAATTTCATTTCTTTATATATTGTGCATCTCTTATGCAATTGTACAAAGTGATAAGTTACTATAAATTTCATGAATCTTCAAACTTACAGAATTGTTAAATTCTTGAGCCTGATTTAAACAAAATGTACAATTTATCCATTTAAACAAAGGAGGGGTTTTTTTTTTATCAGTAAAAAGATAAAAGCACAATTCCAGCTATAATACAGTTAACTGGGGAAAAATATCTCGTCTTTAAGCTTTATGTTTTTATCTGTTCTTTCAAATATATGACAATTAAATTACTTTAAAAAGAACAACAACCCACTTGTGCACCGTTGGAAATATTTCACTTTGCTTCACCAAACATACATTTTAATGTAGTTCAACAAATCGAAAGACTGAAAAAACCTTAATTACAATTTAACAGCTCAAGCGTACACCATGGACAAATTCAATGGATGAATATATCCATGAAATATACAGTGGGTACGGAAAGTATTCAGACCACCTTAAAGTTTTCACTCAGTTCTATTGCAGCCATTTGCTAAAATCATTCAAGCTCTTTTTCTTCATTACTTCTTTCTGTACACGCAACAGCCCATATTGTTAAAAACAATTGTTGACATTTTGGCTGGATTATTTAAAAAAAAAAGAAATTTGAAAGAAATCACATGGTCCCAAGTATTTATATCCTAGTATTTACAAGCAGCACCCTTTTCATCTAATACAGCCATGAATCTTTTTGGGAAAGATGCAACACCAGGGGAAGTTTTACAGATCAGGTTTTGGGGATCCTCTCCAGTTCCGTCAGGTTGGATGGTAAACATTTTTAGGTCTCTCTAGATAGGGCTCTGGCTGGGCCATCCAAGAACAGTCACGGAATTGTTGTGAAGCCACTCCTTCGTGACTTTAGCTGTGTGCTTAGAGTCATTGTCTTGTTGGAGCATAAACCTCCGAGGATCGGAACACTCTGGAGAAGATTTTTGTTCAGGGTATCTGTACTTTTCTGCATTCTGCTTTCCCTCGATTACAACCAGTCGTCCTGTCCCAGCAGCTGAAAAACAGCATGATCCTGCCACAATAATGCTTCACTGTTGGGACTGTTGGACAGGTGAGAGCAGTGCTTGGTTTTCTCCACACATACCGCTTAGAATTAAGACCAAAATTAAGGCAAAAATCTTGGTCTCAACAGATCAAAGAATCTCAAGTGTTATTTCATGTGCCTTTCTATAAATATCTCCCATTGCCTGACTGCATCTCTGGAGCTCAGCCACAGTGATCTTTAGGTTCTTCTTTACCTCTCACACCAAGGATCTTCTCCCCCGATAGCTCAGGTTGGCCATACAGCCAACTCTAGGAAGGGTTCCCAAAAGAAATTTTATGTACCCTTGGTCTGATCTGTGCCATGCCACAATTCTGAGCTCTTCAGGCAGGTCCTTTGACCACATGATTCTCATTTGCTCTGACATGCACTGCGAGCTGTTAAGATCTTATATAGACAAGTGTGTGTGGCTTTCCTAATCAAATCCAGTCAGTAGAACAGATGGACTCAAATGAAGGCGTAGAACCATCTCAAGGATGATCAGAGGAAATGGACAGCACCTGAGTTAAATATATAATTGTAACATCAAAGGGTCTGAATACTTAGGACCATGTGATATTTCAGTTTTTCTTTTTTAATAAATCAGCAAAACTGTCAACAATTCTGGGTTTTTCTGTCAATATGGGGGTGTTGTGTGTACATTAATGAAGAAAAAAAATGAACTTAAATGATTTTAGCAAATGGTTGCAATATAGCAAGGAGTGAATACTAAATACTTTCCCGTACCCACTGTATCAGTATTATCCTTTTATAAATCTGTACAACCTCAGTTTTTATTTAGGTTTTTAAGAAACCCAGGATTTTATATACTATTGCAATTTTCATGCGACAGTATAGAAAGGGTGGGTGAACCATTTCAAATGGGAAACATTGTGGACTGAGTTTTTATGACCCTATTCTTGTATGTTTAAGAAAAGTAACAACCTCAATACTTTATTTTTCTCCTACTTTGTCAAAGGGGAGAGAATGTCTACCAAGTGTTTATTATAACGATGTTTCATTAGTGCAGTTATTAAACTATATAAAATCAAGCAAATTTTTATTTTTTTTATTTGCATGGTGAAATGAGATGAGTCATTTTTACCGCTGGTCAGTAGATGGGGCTATTAACCAAGCTCTACGCATACGCTCCAGGCCCAACCATACACGCATTTACACCACATAAGTTACATTAACACTTTCTGTGCACGGGCGACAATTAATAGCCCCAACTGGTGGCCACAATTAAAAGTTTTTTTCATTCACCCAGTAAATGCACGCTTATACAGCGTCAGGACATTGCTATCAAAATATAAAACAAATGACCCTTGCTGGAGTGACACTGTGGTGTAATGGTTAGCACAGTCACCTCACAAGGTCCCAGGTTTGATACCTGGACCGAGGATCTTTCTGTGCGGAATTTGCATGAACAAGTTGTTTGGTGATTCTAAATTGTCCATAGGAGTGAATGTGAGAGGCTATTCGTCTATGTGTGGCCCTGTCGAACTGTCCAGAGTGTATCCCTGCCTCGCACACAAAGTGTGCCGAGATAGGCAACATCAGACCACCGTGACCTCGAATTATGGAATAAGTGCGTAAGATGAACCTGCTGCAAAAAAAGCAACACTGCGTGATTGTGGTTGTTACTAAAATTAAATACATCACAACCTAGACTGTAAAAAAAACTCCAGTTCATAAGCCTGTCATTGTGCATTTTCTCCTTAAATCAGTGACTTTAACAAACAGTTGAAATCCTCTAGTAGCTTTGATAAATGATAAACAGCACAATGGTTAAAGAGGTTTTAGACTCAAATTAAAGAAAAGAAAAAAAAGTTACTGCAGTTTTTCAATCTAGAACAAAAATTGACTTTCGCTAGATGTGTGGAAAAACTTCCTAATGTAGTTAAATTCACTTAAACACGACTGTTATTGTCATCTTTGAATTAAGCGTACATAGCCTGTCAGGTTACATATTTGTAGTTGTGCAGATAATTTGTTATACATCTCAGTGTTCTGTATCATTTGTAATCGTAATCTATATTGTCACTTGTTAATCAGTTATTAATGCAACTTATTCTGACCAATTATCAGATTAAACAATCATTTGGTCATTGACAAAATTTTGCATTTTTAACACAAGCGCATCTATTGTACACCTCTGTAACTAAATACCATTTAAATAAGGTGAAGCTCTCAAACAATAACCAATGAACTGGTCAAGTGACTTGGATTTTCACAAGCAGTAAATCCCAGAAAGAGATTAAACCCACCGCACAGAAAATGTCGATTTAAGAAGCAGATCATCTTGAACCATATTGTTAACTTTTGTTCCACACACACACACACACAGCCTGCACATTCAGCACATCAAAAAAACCCACAACTGAATTCCAGTGAGCTTTATTCAAAACAAAGTTTCCAATTAACCAGATTTCTCATTTAATTTATAACTAGCATCACTGACAAAACTGCCAATTTTTTTAAGAAAAAAAAAACATTGTTATTAATTAGCCATAAATCATTTTATTCTAGAAACCAAAATATTCAGGGTATTTTTGGTTCAAATATTTTCCAAACCCCGTTACTCCAATACGTGGCTTCAAAATTTTATACTATTTCCCCCCAGTTAAACATTTTTCCCATCCCACCCACACAAGTCATCTTTGTTTTTGTTTTAGACGTTTGAGTCAGTAACCAAACATCACATGGACTGAAGCAAAAGTGTGCTTGATCCAGATTTTTAATCCAATGAATAAAAATGTATATTGTAAAGTCTGGTTGCTGAAAGAAAAGGATTTACAATCAGTTTAAAATACATATTGAACCCTTTTGCTATAGCAAAAAAAAAGATGACTTAAGGCAACAATTCCACACCACCCAGAAATTGAAAATTAAGCTGGAGATTTTTTTTTTTTTAATGAATAGTTACAGATGCCAATTTATATACCGAGACGTTCTCCAGCTAAATCATCAAATACAATGAAGACCACAGCACATCCCTCTACTCAAATGTGAGCAGTTTAAAACTAATTCCAACACACTGGGTGGATATGCCGAGTTCTCCAGAGCAAGAAAAAATTGCAAGGCAGCTGCCGGAGCCTTGCAAGACTTTTATTCGCTCATCTAAAGCCACACAGTAGTGATTTTTTTTTTTGTCCCTCCCCAAAAATATGAACAGTCAATTTGATAATACACATCTGTGTGCAAATGGGGGCCACTGTAGAGGAGAGAATAAAAGTCTGACTTCAAACCCTGCTACTATAGAGTGCTGCAAGTTTTAAAAACAATGTTTTGTACATGTCAGAAATCACCAGTTTGTGTTGGTAACCTTACAAAACTATGCAACAGCTCAATTGAGCAAAAGGTTGAACCAAAATAAGTCGTCTCAATTGATCTAGGGACTCCCAAGAATCATGGCATGCAGAAAACAGCAACTTGAGGCTGTCCGCAGCTTGTGATAATCAGGATACAAATACCACTTATTCATATTCAACAAATTAAGTTCGCTACAAGTCTTCAAATGGGAACTCAAACTCAAATTTCATGAACAAAAATGTTGAATTATTTTAGTGTTGAAAAAGACTAAAGAAAACCAAAATTTGCTTCATCTCTATTATTTCACCCATTTTCCAAAACAGTTCCCCATACCCTAAATACTTTTCAGCTCTTAGTGAGCTATTGTGCAGTCATACTCGGGTCTTATTTCCGCAAACACAAGTCCTTGCTTTAACGCAGGACCATTAGGTAATATTGTTTTAGCACTGCTTCTTAAAGAAAATTGGATTAAACAAGGAACAGAACTTAAAAACCCACATATGTTACATTGAGAGCTACATTTATAAATTCCCAATTTTTGGAAAAAAAAAATTGCTTTTACAACTTAATGGCCCACCCCCCCACCCTACAAAGCACCACTTCCCACTCATCTGAAAGCATCATGTACCAGTGCCAAAGGCAGTGAACAATAATCATTGTAACAGTATCATACCACTCATCAGTTGAACCCACCCACCCCCATAAATTGCCAATTAAAGCTGCACTGCAGCAAAAAGCATTACTACATGATGCAAATATTTTCTCATATGCGAGTCACCATGAACAGGGACCCAACGAGTGCTTTTTAAGTCATTACAACAAGCAAAGGCTGGAGAGCAGATAATCTAGTCAAGCTACTTAAATCAGGATGCAGTGGCATAAACACTGGTAGAAATCCAACTAAAATAGTTTTAACTGTCAAGGTATATTTTGTGCACAGTAAATCATGGCTAACACTTCCAAAAATAAATAAATCTGGTGTCCAATTTTTTTTTATCACAATAGCTTTGACATCACTTCAGGTTTTCATTTCCAAAAAGGTGACAGCAGGACAAAAGCAAAAAAAAAAAAAAAAAAAAAAAAAGTGCTATCCAGTGCTGACCGAATCCTGCATCCTGACCGAACACTCCAGCCTTTCAGCTTGTTTTATAAAATATCCATTAAAAATAAAATGAAAGTATTTACAAAGTTTACATTGTGCCAAAAATGGATTTCAATGGCACATCTATGACTATGTATAGTGCCCAAAATGAATGAACAGCAATGAAAAACTGGGAAGAGGGGAAGTTCCAACATATCCTTTTTTTTCCAGGCAGAGAAGGAGGAAAAGGCTGGCTGGAGTCTGAGCTAGTCATATTGGAGCACTGAAGGAAAAAGAGAAAAGGTCTTTAGAAGCACAAGTTCCTTGACAACAAATGGAGATGCCTCTTTAGCCATTCAGGATCACATTGAAGATGCTGAGGAAATAAAGCCTCTCATCACCGAAAACAATAAATACCCAGTTTTGGAGATGAAAGGCCACATACTTCACTCCGAATATACATTGGAAACAGCTCTGTCGCCATAAAATCTGCTTCTCCAAAAGCACCAGAGGATGAGTAAATGAGACTTTCCAGAGCAACGTAAAAGTGAGAAGTAAAATGACTGGTGACTGTAGCAAGTGGCCAATGAGAAAAGCCATGATCTGGGAGGGGGATATTACTTTAACAAAGTTCAACTGCTTGTTAAGGCACTTCATACAATTAACTAATGCATGAAAAAGCGGCGCTAGATGGTAGCTGGGTCTGAGGAACAGTAGGTGATGGTCAGGCAGGTAGTCACATTCTTGTACAATAAATAGGCTATTTAACTTCCATCATTCTCTTTTACCTTTCTCAAGTGCTTTAGAATTCTCAGCATGTTAAACGATGTTTTTATAAGGGCCAGGCTCTTTTCCCTCCAGTATTGTCCTGTTTCAAAGAATTTCTTCAAAATGGCACAATAAAAGGGTCAAAGAAAGTGTTTTTAAAAAAAAAAAAAAAAAAAAAAAAAAAAAAAAAAAAAAAAAAAAAAAAAAAGAGGCAGGAACAGGTGGGATTCATGGGACTGGGGGTGGCTATGGGCTTGGACATCTGCAAGTAAAAATCAAACAATTAGCGCCAGCCACTAACTAAATGAGACTCAATGCATTTTAATAATTTACTGTATTTTATAACTGAATAAAAATTATGCATGCTTAAAACCATAAAATTTCACATTTTTCTTTTTAGAAAATTAAAAAACCTGTAGCGTAATCTATGTAAGCAAAGTTTTATACTTTGCTACACTTGCCTCTTTTGCTCATGGTTTAACCTCCTCTGTAGTCTCACTGTGATACTCTGCCACATAAAGGCTCTTATCGATGCTGCTAGGAATGGGCTTGATCTCAGTCCCCAGCTGCTCTTCAATACCTTTCAGGTTAAAGCGGTCATCATAGGTGATCAGGTTTATAGCCAGACCCAAATGACCAAAACGACCTGTGGGTAAAAAATTTACATATTTATAAGATTATGCAAAATTGAAAAATAAGTCACTGTATATGACTTGTATACTGAAACAATTAAGCTAAATGGGTGCAGCAATATCTTGCATTTATTTCATATACACTTTGCAATTGGGGCTTAAGAGACTTGCTCAGGGACCCCAGTGGTGGTAACTTTGCAGTCACAATTATCCAAAAAAATTTATGCAAAAGGAGGGTACTTCCCAACAAATACCAGTCAAAATTGTGTGTGTATGCATGCATGTACTCTTACCAGATCTGCCAATTCGGTGAAGATAAGTCTCCCCAAGTTTGGGAAAATCAAAGTTGATTACCACATTCACAGCTTGAATGTCAATTCCTCTTGTAAACAAATCTAAATAATTATATAATGAGCAAGGAAAGTAGCAACACTCATTGTAAAAGAGAAAAATAAATAATACCTGTGCACACAAGATTTCGGCACAAACCATTCCTGAAATCGTGAAACACACGGTTCCTGTGTTCCTGCAAAGAAAGACCAATGCCTTCTAGGTGTGTTGTACCTAAAACTAGAAACTCTGGTGCACAAGCCAAAAGACAGCAAAATCCTGATAGTTTGGTCTGACATACAATCAAATATAGGAAGACCTATAAAACTGGTCATTTTGCCCAATCATGACTTCCCTTCTGGCTGCAGGAAAATTAAATTAATGCTGTTTGGTACCCCTTTGTGAATGTTGAAATTGCAGCATTCAAAATTCTTATTTCTCTCAATTTATAGACGTTTCTACAAGTTACATGAGCTTTTTGGAGCACTGTATTTAGTGCCCCTATCTACTGTATTTTCTATTGTTGTGATTGGTTTCTTTAAATGTTAACTTTTCTGTAATCCGAATTATCTTGTGTTGAGCAGAGTGTAGCATCAAGCAACTAAACATTCTGAAATATTGAGGTGGTCAGGTTGGCAGCAGAGTGGGTTAAGTGTTAACTGAAGCAATAGAGGGGTAAGAAAGAGACCAACTATTTTATAGGGTGTCTAGATAAGTCATTAATTTTTTTACACTTCATGCCATTGCTAGAAGGTTTCTAGGGTCTCCCAGCACAGTGTTAACAGCATGAAAGATTCCAGGAGTTACTGGACAATACCATAAAAAGGACTGGGCAGGCAGTTCAAGGAGAATGAAGACATAACCTGTTACTGGCCCTTGTTTTCCTGATCTAAACAAACAGAACGCCTCTGGGACATTGAGGTGCAAACCTGATGGTTGGCTATACAAAAACAGACGGTATTGCTTAGCAAGTCTCATTTCCAGATAAATCCGAACATCTCTTGTTTCTTTAGCAGCATACACTGACATTTGCAGGTAGGAACAAAAATCAAGAGATGTGTTCAGCATTTGACAGTAATTGTTCCTATGATAGCCATATTTTTAACGTGTAAAAATGTTATTGGCTTGCTTAGCTGGAGATTAATTTAAAAATATTAAAGAGTGATGTAATGTAATGAGTGAGTTTATTAGTTTTTGATATAATTCTGTAAAGCTACTTAAAAATAATCTCAAGTTGTTCTTTCTAAAAATTGTGTGCATGTATCAAAATCCAAGACACAATTGAGAATAGGTGCTAACCTGTCTCATTTTGGCATGAATGTAGAAACAGGAATAACCCAGTTGAGAGATTTTCTTGGCCAGGAGCTCCACTCGTTGGGATGAATTGCAGAAAATTATAGACTGATTAATCTGGAGCTAAGAAAATGGGTGGAGTAAAAAAAAATTGTTTTTTTTTTAAAAGTAAGAAAATGTCTCCCTACAAAAATGTAAGCTTTTCTTTATTTTAAGGGGCAGCTTACCCTAGAGAATAAAGTATTAAGGCAATGGACCTTCTGCCTTTCAGTCACATACGCATAATATTGGGTTACCCCCTTCAGAGTCAGCTCCTCCATAAGGTTTATCTCATAAGGCTTCTGCAAATGGGAATTCTGCATAAAATAATGGCAAAGTCAAATCATTTAGAAAAAGTTCAGACATTAGAGATGTGAAAATTCTATACATCACAATTTCTTCCCCCTAATGATTCCTGAATTCTCATAGGTCAAGAATCAATCCTTAATTCTGCATGAAAAGATGCAAGCGAGTGCTAATCACCAAAACCCTTTTGACATCTAAAACGAAGAGAACACTGAATATATCGTTTTCTACCTTTAGGTAAAGTAGTGGGAAAATAACTATAGTCTGCTATTTTGCAGGCAAACAAAAATATTTAACAGTTTAAACTAAACTTAAGACAATTGAGAATAATAGGTGATAACCAGGGTTGAATGTTACTATCAAATAAAATGTTGAACGTTAATTAAGTGCTTTTGGTATTCATGACAAAATGTTTGCAGCTGGTTTGTTGCAGCTGGCAGTTATCTGCTTGTGTGTCGGCAGTTGAGACTGATTTTCATTTTCATATTTGATAGTTTATTTTAAAATGTTACAAGAGCATTCATAATCTTAGAATTACACTTTTGACTAAAATAAAATGCAATTTAAATATTTTTTATTTTCCAAGTCCACATGTTGCAGATCCCTGGCCAAAACACTATTTACATAAAATAATGGCTCAGTTCAGCATATTTTGGACAGTCTTTGTTCTTTAAGTACAAACAGGCAACTTTCTACTGTCTTGCACCACAAAAAGAAATTGTGCATTTGGATTCAGCTATAATGGTTTTATACTTCTGTGGTATGTCTTTTTTTGTCTTTGCAAAAACACCTGTTGCACAGTGAGGTGGGTAAAACATTTAGGCCAAAAAATTAACTCGTGTCTTTCTTTCAACAATCCTCCAGAGCAGGGGTGTCCAAACTGAGGGGACCTTGCGGGCCGCAGCTGGCCCGCAGAACCCTTTTAATCTATGAATAAAATTATGGAAATGTGTATCGTGCCAAAATCAGCTGCCTCTTATGTAGACGTTACGTTTTTGAGATGAAATACCGCCATCTAGTGGCAGAGTTTTTAAATGGGTTGCTGCCTGCAATTCCGTTCAGTCTGTCAGGGGGCGGTGCTATTCATTAAACAGCCGTTTCACGGAGCTTCGCTGCTAAGGTGCTTAGATAATCGCTTCGACTTAAAGGAGTTTGGAATGTTTTTAAGCAATAAACTACATAAATACTATAAGTTAATTCAGCTCCTAGTTGTTATTTTTCATGATAATATGGTGCGAGTGTGTGTCTCACATGAGTCTTTATTGAGCTGCGAATTTCATCAACCTTTGTGTGTAAATGTGGACATCAGTGTTCTGAATCCTGTGGTGAATTCTTATTTATTTGGACCTCAAATGTGTAATCGGCCCCCAAACTGCTGTTTGATAGGGTAATGCGGCCCCTGGGCTAAAAAGTTTGGACATGGTTACTTTCCTGCGCCCTGTTTGGTCTGCCAGTTTAGGTGAACAAACTAGTCTTGGTAGGTTGGCAATTGTGCCGTACTTTCCACTTTTGGTAATTGATTATACAGTGCACCTTGAGATGTTTAAAAAGCATGGCAATTAATTTTTATTTTTTACAACCTAACCCTGCTTTAAAGTTTTCCACAAATTTAGTTGAGTTAGGTGAGGTCTTTATGATCCAATTTCTTCACTAGTGTTCAACAAACTACTGGTACATCACAATTACAGAACCTGTGGATTTATTTATACAGAGACCAAAATAAACAGGTGGATTTAACCAATTAGCTGGTTTCTGAAGGCAATTTTGTGCAAATGCATGTCACGCGTTTCAGATTTTTATTTACTTCTGAAAACCATGCATCATTTTTGTACCACTTAATTACAACCTACATTGTGTTAGTCTACATAAAATCTCAATAAATACACTTGTTTGTATAAAAGCTGACAAAATGTAAAGGGATATAAATACTTTCATGGCACTGTAACTAGAATTAAATACTTATTTCAGGCTTACCATGAACTTTTGTACACTCAGTGGGAAGGTTGCAGAATACAATAGAATTTGCCTTTGCTTGGGCAAGAAGCTCAGAATTTCTTCCATCATTTGCACAAAGTCCTGAGATAGGAGCTTGTCTGCCTACAAACAGCCAAACATTAACGGGGTAATTAGTCAAGCTAAAAATCACCATTCTACAGTCACAACCTGCTCTTAGACCGGTCCTTTTCCCGTGAGACTTGCATTCCCATGTTTATTATCTCACTAAACAATTATGAACAAAAGGGTGGTGCAAAAAGCACCTTAATAACAAAGCTACCACATCACACTTTATTAAGAATATTAACCCTGACTACATGGATTGTAGACTCCAAATAGCTACATTTCTGTCAATGATTAACATATTTACCAGACAAAGTAATCAATAGGGCAACTAAAAATGCTGTCATGCATGGAAAAATATTTTTCAAAGCTTCAAGATGCTTATTTGGGTTGTAAGACTTCACTAAACCCAAATGTTGTAACTAAGTAATTGAATTGAGTTGTATTAACTTAATTACAAATAGTTTATATTAATTAACTTAAATATTTAGAGCTTTTTTCCTATTTGAGTTTTTAAATTTTTTTTGCTGTTTTAATGTACATAAAATGTCTATAGTTTTATTAACTCAATCTTTCAGTCTTGTAATTTTACGAATGACGTCATCCAGGTTCACGTAAATCGTTTTTCCCACGCTCAAGACTAGTTAGTTTTTTCCAAGATGGCGGATCGGCCTCGCTTCATACTACAATAAGTAAAATATCCAAATCCAATATACATTTGGCTGGAGGAAGGGTTAGAATCCAGAGATAACTTCAGTGTCAGTGAGATTCTTTTAAGAAATTAAATGTAGGATTATTTTGCGGTGACTGAGGGAGTGTTTTTAAATTAGACTTATTGGCTAAATAAACTTTGTTATACTGCATGCTAATACTATTTGTATAGAGTCAAATAAAGTCTTGTCAGTGTTTATATATTTTACCTACTGCATGGAAAAAACCTTGTTATATACTGCATACTAATACTATTGTCAGTCACATGGTTTTTGTGTTATTTGTCTATTCTAGGTTTCAAGTGAGATAATGGACTGGAAGAGCAAATTGTGTATAAACATCTGTCTTTTACAGGGTCATGTTCGTTTATTATATCAAATTAAACAGTTACCTGTTGGACATTTTTGTTTAAAAATAAATGTCAGAAATTGTCGTGTGTTTGCTTGAAGTTACAGATTAATTTTGATACATTTATAGTGTTTACAGATGTAGAATTTGGTTAATTAAATGTATAGAACTCAAAATGGAAGTTCCATCACCTTGACCATCAATTCCATCACCTTGACCATCAGTGTTGGTAAACACGTCTTAATCTGATTAAGTTACTCAAGTTTACAAGATATCTTACCATTTTTGCTTTTGGCCAAAATATTTATTATAATTAAACTTTATACTACATGTTTACATCAAATGAGTGAAAATCCAAACAAAGTTATAATGACTACTAATGAAATAGCAGTCCAAGATTTAACACTGCAATACTCACTTCATCCAACACAATCATCTGCACTTGTCCCACTTTGGCTACTCCTTTTTTGATTAGGTCCAACACTCTTCCAGGGGTGGCAATAACAACATGCACTACAAAAGATTGGATACAAGACGATTAACATGAACACAATGAATGAATTAAACACCCAAATACAACAACAAAATTAAAAACACACCAGTCTCATCAAGCCTCATAATGTCATCACGAAGGTTGGTTCCACCTGTGGTTGCCATGACCTTAACCCCACCCATATGTTTGCTGACCTGGATGCAGATCTGGCTCACCTGCAGAGCCAATTCTCTGGTGGGGACAATAACCAGTGCTAAGAAGAAAAGGTGGAGAGGTCTTAAAATGAAGTCAGTTGGACAAGTTTAGAAACATAATTGAATGCGTTAGTTTACCTTGAATGCAGTCTTTCTTCAGATCAATACGTTCAAGTAAGGGAATGAGGTAGGCACCACTCTTTCCTGTGCCATTCTTGGCTCTAGCCAGAATGTCCCTTCCAGACAAAGCAATTGGAATGCTCTCCTCCTACAGGGACGTGTCATCAATTGAGTTTGTGCACGATTTAATACAAGTCACTTCAAATTTAAAGATTTTCCACATTTACTCAACCAAGCAATTTAACTTGTTTTCCAATCATTTTACTACATTACAGGTATAAATTCAGCAACTAAAAAAGGAAAAGTTTAAATCAAATTGTAATTTAAGCATTGATTAAACAGTCTAACTTGGCAAGAATGCGCAGCATTTACCTGAATAGGTGATGGTTTTTCCCAGCCCATTTCAAAGATGCCCATTAACAATTCCCGCTTCAAACAGTAATCCTCAAATTCATTCCCTTTGGTAGCAGTTACATCCTGAATGTTCATTAAAAACGAGGACATATGAGAAAATATGTAATGTTTTTGCACTAAATATAAAGGTTGTACAGAAGCACTTACAGAAGTCTTCATTCGCATATCCTTTGGGGGAAGCTTTAAATTCTTTTTCCAGTCATCCCCAGGCCTGAAAGAGGAAAAAGTAATGTTTTCAGAAACTGACCATTAGAGCAAACCATGATGACCCCCCCCCCCCCAACCCAACCCTTAACACAACAAAAGAACACCCACTTAAAATATTGTGCCTGGCACTCTGGAAATCGCGACTTACTTGATGACTGTGTTTGCTGTGGGCACAGGCAGGGGGTTTCCATTGTTGACTGTGCTGGAGGTTTTAATCTGGGTAGGTTGCGTCATTTGAGGGCCTCCTCCACCCCCACCAGGTCCCCCTGTAGGCTTCACAGGTCCTCTCTTTTGCCCATTTTGGTTTGTCAAGCCCAGAATAACTGGGTTCTCTGTTCTGGCTGTACTCATGTCTGATAATGTCTTTCTTCCAAAAATAAACAATAAAAAAATAAAAAAAAGGGGGGGGGAGAAAAGGACTGGGGCGATACTCGTTAAAATAAAGATGTCCACAGTTCAATCCAATGTTCAAGTGATTATTTCACAACAGCAGGGGTCTTCTGTAAAACATCACTGCAAAAATCCACAAATTCTGAAAGTAAAGGAAGTCTCTAGACAAATTCTTTTGAGTCTAAGCAGCCAGACATACAATTAAAAATCTTTAAATCCACTCTCTCAAATTCCAAAGTTGAGTTGAAGAATCTTCTACCTAAAATAAAAGAAAGATGAGAAGTTTAATTAATCTATACCACAGGTGTAACAGGTTTCCAAATTTAATTTTGTTGTTAGCATGTGGTGCATGCAGCCCAGTATAGTGCATAGTATACATTAGTAAACTACTTGATGAAAACATGATTAACAGAGGCATTCATGCAGCAACTTGGGATAAGCTCCCACTTTGTTCCTTTCATTTGATCCGAGCAAAAAGGAAAACACATCACAAGGAACTACTGCCAATGGGAGAGTAGGTCATAGGTTGAAGTCAGTGGAAAGGGAGCAAAACAAAATCGTCAACAAAAGAAATGGAACATTAACTGTGGCAAGTGCCGAAATGCCTGTATGATGTTTTGAATGAGATGTACCACACCCCAGCTGAGAAAGAGAATAGGGAAAAGTTGTTAGCAAAAAAATTGAAAGTTTAACAGCCAGGTGAGCGTGCAAGTGTGGGTTGTGCATGTTCAAGATAAGTTTAGTTACGGGATAGATTTGTTGGGATCAGCTGGCAGGTCATGCAGTCCACATTTCCTAATGTTGTGGATCATTTACATATCTCATACACAATAGAAAGACCATTAAGTCTGAATGTAGGAGTGGTGAGGTTGCAGGGAGAAGTGGTAGTGAATGTGGAAGAGTTTAAGTACTTGGGGTCAACAGTGCAAAGTAA
>JAOTRA010000025.1:3488899-3499925 GCA_026260255.1 Pseudolaguvia tuberculata | reverse complement strand
TATGGCTTCATGCCAAGGAAGAGTACTACAGATGCCATCTTTGCTTTGAGGATGTTGATGGAGAAGTATAGAGAAGGTCAGACTGAGTTGCATTGTGCGTTTGTAGATCTGGAGAAAGCGTACGACAGGGTTCCGAGAGAGGAGTTGTGGTATTGTACGAGGAAGTCAGTTGTAGCACAGAAGTATGTGAGGGTGGTGCAGGACATGTATAAGGGCAGTGTGACAGCATTGTGGTATGCGGTAGGAATGTCGGACTGATTCAAGGTGAAGGTGGGATTGCATCAAGATTCGGCTCAGAGCCATTTCTTGTTTGCAGTGCTGATGGATAGGTTGACAGATGAAGTCAGACAGGAGTCTCCATGGACGATGATGTTTACAGATAATATTGTGATTTGTGGTGAGAAGAATCTGGAAGGGTGCTGGTGAGAAGGGGAATGAAAGTTAGCAGGAGTAAGACTGAGTACATGTGTGGGAATGAGAGGAAAGGCAATAGAGTGGTGAGGTTGCAGGGAGAAGTGGCAGTCAAGGTGGTAGTGGTAGTTTAAGTACCTTGGGTCAACAGTGCAAAGTAATAGAGAGTGCATTAGAGAAGTGAAGAAAAGACTTCAGGCAGGGTGGAGCGGATGGAGAAGAGTGGCAGGAGTGATTTGTGATAGACGAGTTTCGGCAAGAGTGAAAGGGAAAGTTAATAGGACTGTAGTGAGACCAGCAATGTTGTACGGTTTAGAGACAGTGGCGTTGTCAAAAAGACAGGAGGCGGAGCTGGAGGTGGGAGAGTTGAAGATGCTGAGATTTTCATTGGGTGTGACAAGGATGGACAGGATTAGAAAGGAGTTTATTAGAGGGACGGCGTAAGTAGGATGTTTTGGAGACAAGGTGAGGGAGGACAGGTTGAGATGGTTTGGACATGTGAAGAGGAGGGACATGCAGTATATTGGTAAGAGAATGCTGAGGATAGAGGTGCTGGGCAGGAGGAAAAGAGGAAGACCAAAGAGGAGATTTATGGGTGAGGGAAGACATACAGGTAGTTGGGGTGAAAGAGGCAGATGTAGGGGACAGGGTAGTGTGGAAAAGAGTGATCCGTTGTGGCGGCCCCCTCGGGAACAGCTGAAATGAGAAAAAGAACATAATATTTTTTACACATTCAATCAACCATTCATTCATTCACCCTCTTACCCGCATAGTCACCACTACGCCATCATGCTGCCTTATTTTTTCTTTTGTTTTAACAGAATAATAAAACTTAATCAGAAGTATATTACCAAGATAATGGAGTTCTCTGACTTTCTATTTATGGATTTAATCAAGTCATCTATAATAAATTTTATAGTAAGGTGATGGTTAAAATATAGGACAGATTTTATTTAAATACTGATTTCAATAAAATTAATAATAAAAATGTAAAAGCATTTAACCATGTACCGATCGATTGATTAGAATATTGATACTGTCTCAGGAAAACAGATATCACGATAATGTCCTTTATTGATATTGAGAAACTCACATTTCCACCAAAGCTCTTGTCTGGATTATTTATGTGCCATACCAACCAATATAATATAGGTGTAAGGAACGCTACGCCTTCTGATCAGCAGGTGAGGGCGCCCTCGCCCGAATACTGAGTGACTGTTTCCTGTTCAGGGTTAGAGGTCAAGGACTCTCTATATAAGTTATCATTCTGCCATGCGGCGTAAAGCCTTTTTTGTCGTGTAGCCTATCTTAAAGTACCTTTTGTGTTGTTCACTTTGTTCTCTGGACTAGCCCTCTGCTAACTTAGTCCCTTTGGTTCCTTTTATGCCAGTGTCCTCCTTTCGTCTATTTTTGTTCTATTAAACTGGTTCTCTGCACCATGGACCCGACAACGCTTATTCCCTAATTTGGGGTCACAGTGATTTGCTGGAACCTATCCAAGCACAGAAAGGGAAAAAGGCAGGGGTACACCCTGGACAGGTGGACAGTCCATCGCACACACACACACACACACACACACACACACACTCCTATGGGCAATATAGAATCACCAATCAACCTAATGTACATGTTTTTGGACTGTGGAAGGAAACCGAAGTACGTGTAAAAAAAAAAAAAATGATGTAAGTGCGGAGAGAACATGAATTGCCTCTCGCTGTGAGGTGAGTTGACAGTGCTAACGCCACCTTCCTGCCCTTCCTTTTATCATAATGTTTTCAATTTAAAACTTAATTTTAAGGATTAATCTACTTATTATTATCTGAGTATCAACATTCACAATACAATTTTACGGGTTCAACCGGTCTAAGAGCATGATTCAGTTTACTTTCACTTTCCAAAAATATACTAGTAGGAGGGTTGTTTATACTAAAATGTCTTTATATGTGAAGGTGTTGTGCTACTGTAGTATAAATACACTATAATAACAAAAGTTTGTGGTCGACTGGTCATTAGAAATATGTGTTTTTAACCATCCAGATTTACTCTCAATTGTAATGTTAAATTGAGGTCCAACTATTCTATTACCATTTTCCAATACAGTTTGTTGCCTGAATGTGAAATTTGGGTTCATTCAGCTACAACAGTATTAGTGGGATCAGGCACTACCATCAGGTAAGGAGGTCTGGGGTGTAGTTTGTCCAATCATAACACAGCATGTTGATAAAAGTTTCAGGAGTTTTGTACACAGGGTCATTGTAATGTTGGAGTTTCTTTGTTCCAGTACAGAAATAATGTAATGTTGTGGTCTTCCGGATTTGTAGCAACATTTAGAGAGAAACCACATATAAATCTGATAGTCAGGTGACCACAAAATTTTGGCAGTACTTTGGGTACAATCTTGAGCACCACAAAGATGCCATATATGCTGCTGAGGCTCTGAGCACAGAGTATGGTTTGGTTGGATCTAAATTATAATGTTGCCCTGAATAAAGGATCTGCCAAATGCTATAAATGTCAATTTATAATAAAATAGAAAAGGACAGACTATCATTTAAAATAATTTAATTATCATCAAGGAATTCTGTAAAACAGAATCCTATTCCTATACAGTTTAAAGATTAATGTACTGTACGTTATAACGGTGTTGAAAAACAAATTTTAGCAACTAATGTGCCAGCGCCTCCTAGTGGTTGATAATGGTGTATTACAAGCGCAAGAACCAACACGCTTCTGTTAACCGTGTTATTAATTAATATTCGGTTAATAATTAGGAGGAGAAGCATAAACATGTAAATACACTGATTTTCTTTTAAATATGTATTTATACTTCGCTATAATAAATGCACAATAAATATTTTAGTCTGTTCAACTTATATTTTATTTATTTTAAATAAAAATGTTGTGTATATCAACTGATTTAATATAAATCCTTTACATACCAATTCAGCTTGATTCAATTTAGTACACAAAGTATAGGGAAAAGGGCGATGACGTCACATTTTAACTTTGTTGGCAGTGCACATACAGTAATTCAGGTATGTTGAAATAACTTTCTGTGCTTGGCCTTTGTCGTGACTGTGAGCTTGCACCGCATACTAGCGCACTAAACAGTCCAGACAGTGCGGCCCATGGGTTACTATGGTAACCGTACTATTTAGTAGGGTAGTATGCGGTTTTGGACGTATAGCCTGCAGCTTTCGGTCCGTGCGCGTTGACGGCTGGAGCAACGCTGCGCATGCGCAATGCCATCCCCACTGTCTCGGTGCTGAAGTTGGGCGGATGGCAGAAAAAACAGGGTGAGCGCGCTGATGGAGATAAAACGGCAGGGCGTGCGTTCACCGTGTGACACCGAGAATATAGGTGAAAAACAGCTGTAAAGGCAACCAATTCCGACGAGTAACTGCGGGAAAAGGAAAAGGTAAGGCGAGAAATGCTCTTTTGCCGGTTTCAAAATGTCCCGCTAGCTTTCGGTGGCTAGCACTGCTCGCTAGCTGTCGCCCTTCTCGTCGTGTACAATAGGAATTGCTTAACGTTAGCTAACAAAAGTAGCCGTTTTATACACCATTTAGAGGAATATAAAGCCAGAGATATCCGTTACGCTTATTAATAGGCTAAATGACATGTTTGCGCTTTTTTTTTGCGCATTACCTGCAGTGACTTGGTTCGGATGCACAAATCTTTACACAGCTGCAAAGTGAGAAGATCAGCGTGAACGCGCCTGGCCAGTCCAGACGAGACCAACATTAATTCATTACATTACAGCCTTCAAATGATACCGAACCAAACCCTATCGTGCTGTTTATTTTTTCCGAAACACTTTACTAAAAGAGTGTTTATCCTTATCATGTTTTTTTTTCCCACGCTTTCCTAACAGTAGCTATCCGCCCACTATTGCTGCTTAAGAGCCCCCCCCCTTTCCCTTTTGATCGCCCATCTGCTTTCCATCAGCGGGTTTATTGAAGACCTGACCGATCATCTACACCAAATAAATCGATCACTTCTCACCTACTGAAACACTGAGTGTGAAATGAGCCTTATTTTAATAACTGGGCCTGAAACCGGGTTCGGTTTCCTTAAGATGAAGATCTGATCGTTTCTGATGTTGGATTAGTCGATCCGGTTTGATTTTATCTGATCGGATCCGTTGATTCCATTTGTAAATATCTTCATTTGTCACATATATTTTTATTGAAAAGTGAAATATCCCAGCAGCCTGCTGGAGCTAGAAGGGTTAAAGGTCTTGCTCAAGGATCCTATAGTGGTAGTCTTGGCAGTGGTGGTGCTTGAACCCAGGATCTTAATGTGCCGAGTTTGTGTGTTCTCCCCGCGCTTGTGTGCGTTTCCTCCGGGTAATCCGGTTTCCTCCCACAGACCAAAAACATGCAGATTAGGTGGATTGGTGGTTCCAAATTGTTCATAGGAGTGAATGTATGTGTGAATGGTTGTTGCTCTGAGATGGACTGGCGACCCGTCCAGGGTGTACCCCTGCCTTTCACCCTATGTGTGCTGGGATAGGCACCAGCAGACTCACTTTAAGAAGGTTCCTGGATCAATTCCCATGCAGAGATGTTGCATGTTCTCCTGATGCTTTCGTGGGTTTCCTTTGGGCGCTCTGGTTTCCTCCCACAGGCCAAAAACTTGATTGGTGATTCTAAATTGCTCATACGTGAGTGAGAGTAGTATGTGTGGTCCTGCGATGGACTGGTGACCTCTCCAGGGTGTCTAGCAGACCCCGTGACCCCGAATTAGGGAATACGTGGGTAAAAATATGAGTCTAATAGAATTTGTTACGATGGTATATAAATATATTGATTATCCTTCATAATGCTAGATTAGTTGCTTTTTTTCTGACTATATACTGTATATAAATAATATAAAATGTTTTTTTACTTGCATTTTGAGTCATTTTATTATTTTGAATTGTCTTGCCGGCTAGTGTGCAGCAACACCTGATCACCAAGGATTATGTTAACCGTAGTGTTCTGTCAATGTGTAAATCTGAAAAATATTTAGGGTACATTTTAAAAGTAAATTTAGTTTATAATTTATTGTTTATTATTAGATTCAATATGGACACAACATATTTCAAAATTATTAAAGTATCTCTTGGCGTAGTGGATAGCACTGTGGCGTAGTGGATAGCACAGTCGCTTCACAACAAGAAGGTCCAGGTCCTATGTGAGCTGGGATAGGCACCAGCAGACCCCGTGACCCCGAATTGGGAAATAAGTGCATAAGAAGATGAATGACTGTAGCTTAAGGTATGTATCTAACAGCATAGTAGAAAAGTGGCTCATATGCTTAAGAGGAGTTTTCGATTTGAGAAGAAGAATAAATCTCTTAGGTTGTGCATTAATAAGGGCCTTACAGTACAATACATTGGTAAGGATTAGGTCCGAATAATTAATCAAAATTGAATCGCAATCTCGATTTGAAATGCTCTAGATAATCGCAAAAAGACTGATGTTATGGGGCCAATCAGCATGTTGGTCCTGTGCATTTATAAACAAAGTGCGGTGGAGCGAGATTATGGCTTCTCCCATGCCGGAGATACAATTAATTTGGCCAATTAATACACAAGAAAACAGCATGTATGTAATATGGAATTATTTTGGCTTCGAGGTGGCAGACACCAAACAAAACAAGCTCATTTGCAAAAGCACCAAATGCAGTCGGAGAAGTGCTTTGCTAAAAAGTAATCTGAAAATACTGCTACTGACAGTCTCGCAACAAATGACAGTGTCAGAATTGTTTGCGCCTGTTTGTGACCGATTAAAAAAGATGTTGCAAAAACAGCAGGAAATAACTAACACCATAACCCAACTAAAGACAAAACTAAAGCTTTTTAAGGCAATTTCAAACTTACCTTTGTCTTTTATCATCCAATCGCTGGATAGAGGATATAAAATTCCCTCTTGTGCATATTTAGCTGCATTGCAATCCAGTCGCATTTGCAATTCAGTCACAACAAGCTTATTATTTCTATAGTAACTGCTATGTTACAGGGATGGAGCTGAACATCCATGACAAGTGTTAAGTGTTATTAAAAGTGTCCTGTATTGTAGAAGGTGCATTTTTCCTATTTTTTAGTAACATAACTTAAAGAGACTCAGAAAAGAGTATTGATAGTTATTTACATTTACAGTGTTTGTCAGACGCCCTTATCCAGAGCAACTTGCCTACATTTTATATTGTATAACTGAGAAATTGCCAGTTAAGGTCCTTGCTCAAGGGCCCATAGTGGTTGCTTGGTGGAGCTGAGAATCGAACCCTGATCTTTCTGAAATTCTGTCCAACACCTTAACCATCAAGCTATCCCTTCGCCATTTTTTCCCCAGAGCAGTAAATCTCCCATGTGTGTTTCAAGGGTCATTGTGTTACAATACCTGTGGAAAATTGGAGGAGAATGGACAGCTTGGGTTTATATCCTTTACATCTTTGTTCAGTCAGTTACCGGCAGATTGACCAGTAAAGGCTGTATATTTGGCGCAACTTGTTATATAGCATGAATGTTTTATTTTGTTTTCATGCACAAAATAACATTGACTTTTTATTGTTTTTTTTAGATGTGTTATCCTGGTGTTCCTTGCCCTTGACTTAAAAAACGGATATTACCTGTGAGTCAGGTGTAGCAAACCTACCTCTACATACCACAGTTTCTCTTCAAGCATCCTCAACCAGTGATGGTAAAAGAAGAAACACCAGTCCACCAGTGCGTTTATATCCCAGCATTTTTTTCTAACTCATTGTTCCACTACATCACAATGAGGTTTCTGCCTGATCTGTGGATGGACAGCTGCTAATTTTAATGGTAGGGTGTGTTTTGTGGTTTTTGTTGTTGTTTTTTTTATTACATTTTTAGAAAATTAAGTACATCAAACTATTTAATTATAGCAACCACACTGGCTTGAGATTTCCAAAAGAAGACCTGGGCTCAAGCCCACCACTGTTGGGTCCTTGAGCAAGACCCTTAAACTTCCTGCTCCTGGGGTGCTGTACAATAGCTGACTCTGCACTCTGACCCACAACTTACTAAGATGGGATATGTGACAAAAGAATTTATATACTCAGTATATCAAATATAAAAATAAATATGTCGCTAAGATTCTCTTAAAATTTCACCCACCATGTGAGACCATTTTTACTTGTATTATATGACATTTGTTTAAAGCTGAGGCGACGTGGTGGCGTAGTGGAAAGCACGGTTGCCTCACATCAAGAAGGTCCCGGGTTCTGATCCGGGTCGGGGATCTTTCTGTGCAGAGTTTGCTTGTTCTCCCCGCGCTTGCGTGGGTTTTCTCCAGGTACCCCGGTTTCCTCCCACAGTTCAAAAACATGCAGATGAGGTGGATTGGTGATTGTAAATTGTCCATAGGAGTGAATGTGTGTGTGAATGGTTGTCTATGTGTGGCCCTGAGATGGACTGGCGACCCGCTCAGGATGTACCCCCGCCTCTCGCCCTATGTGTGCTGGGATAGGTGCAGCAGACCCCTGTGACCCCGAATTAGGGAATAAGCGGGTAAGAAGATGAATGAATGAACGAATAATGATTAACACCTCAATAATTGGATGCCATAGGACATTAGACATTTAAACCACATTTACTATATAAGAAGTTCACCATTGTGTTGCTCACATAAACACCACAAAGTGTAACTGATACCCTGTAAACAATAAGCATAAGAACAGCTGGTGGGCATAAATGGACATAAATACATCATGCAATCTTTCAAATAAATCAGATAGATGAAATAGACATTTTGCCAGAATTTGAAATAATAAATATTAAAATAAAAATTATTTCAAATATTTTCATGTTAATATTAATATAAATATATTTCACTTTAAATAACTCAATATTCATTTTGATTTCATTTTGACTGTAAGTGAACAGAACGATTCAAATTACTGACCAAATGTTGTTACTGCAAGAAATATACGATCGACTGCTCTCACTCCTTGCAGGCATTTCATGTGTAAACTTAAATATATATAATGTACTTAATGTAAAGTTTATTCATATATTTTACTGAATATTATTTAGATAAAAAATGTTAAAAACAACCGCAATGGAAAAAGGCAGGTTAAAAAAAAAAGTTAATAGAACTCAAACAATGCTTCCTGGAAACATGGTCTGCTGGGTTTCTGTTCATGGGCAGGTTCGATGTTTAAACTCAGAAAATCAGAAGCAATTAACAGTCTGGAAGAAAATGAGTAACATAACAGAGCATTTAATTTATGAGGTAAGTTTTGTGGGCTTTGAAAACTCAAACAAATATCCAATTTCTGATTTAGGGATAATTTTCTTATTTAATCATTAAAAAAGTGTAACAACGCCTTTTACATTTGATATTTTTGATAAGAGGAGACTGTTATCAATTTATGGAGAAAAATATAACTGCAAAACTAATGTTATTGTAATAAAATGTTTTTAATAAACTGTTTAAGTAAAGGATTTTTATCTATTTTAATGCATTCATTTTCACTTCACTTTTAGAGAAACTGCTTTTTACATCTATATGTGCTTGAAACATCAACATTATAGATACAAAGTTATAGATACAAAAACATGCATACACACACACACACACACACACACACACACACACACACACACACACACAGACACGCACACACACACAAACAAATAAAAGGATGAACACAAACGTGCATACACACATACATGTACAACATGTCTACCACAAGCTGCCATTACTTTGCTGCATATGATCACTTTATCTTTAGACTCAACACTTTATTTATACTTATAATTTACTCTGCTGTAGCACTATTCAGGTTTTTGGCACAAATCAAGAACTACCTAATTTTCCGATTTGTCTTTGTGTTGTTGTCCTCTGTATATAAGTCCTCTGTATGTTTAAAATGAAAACTTCTTGGACTTTAATTTAAATTTAAAAGAATTTAATTTTTTTTCTGGTATAATGAAAATGGCAACTGAAAGTAGTTAATACTGGTTAAGGCCTACTGTATATGTTAGATGCATATATACACATATAATTATCCTTTTTTTATTGACTTGTAGTATGTGTTCTCTGCAGTTTCAGGATACTGAAAGTGAAGACTATGAAAACATCACAGACATAACTATCAACTTCACTTGTGACACTGAAGAAGACTCCCTGCTGCTGTACCATACAGTGCTCCAGCCACTTGTCTATTGCATAATGCTTCTGTTGGGCCTCTCAGGAAATGGCCTCCTGTTGATAGTCTTGTTGCAGCGTCGAGCTCACCTACGCATCACTGACATCTACCTGCTGCATCTGGTCCTGGCGGATCTGCTCCTGCTCATTACCTTACCTTTTGCAGTAGCCCAGATTTTGACCGGTTGGGTCTTTGGAAACTTAATGTGTAAGCTTGTAGGCCTGTTAAACCGTCTTAATCTGTTGTGTGGGAGTCTTCTCCTTGCAGGCATTGGATTTGACCGCTACATTGCTATTGTTCATGTTGTCTCTAGCCTTCAGACTCGTCGCCCCCAGACAGTTAACCTCATTTGTGCTATGCTTTGGCTATTTTGTCTTGCTCTCTCTATGCCAAACATAGTATTTCTTTCTGTGGTACCCAGACGGAATGACCCTACATGGCTACAGTGTCACTTTAGCAACCTTGGCATGCATGCTAATAACTGGTTACTCGTTAGTCGGTTCCTAACACACCTGTTGTGCTTTCTCCTGCCCTTAGTTATCATGGGCTATTGCTACACTGCTGTAGTGTTCACCCTGTATCACAGTCAACAGAGCCTGGAGAAACAAGGGGCGATTCGGCTGGCTATGGTGATAACACTAGTTTTCTGCATATGCTGGCTACCATATAACATAACCCTTTTTATTGACACCCTTGTGAGGCTAGGTCTTCTGTCTCAGGAAAACTGTCCAGCCCGCAATGCATTGGCTCTGGGCTTGAAGGTGACTGAAAGCATTGGTTTTATTCACTGCTGCCTTAATCCAATACTTTATGCCTTTATAGGTGTGCGATTCCGGAATGATCTTCTGAGATTGCTAACAAAATATTTCCCAGTTTGTGGGCCCATTCTATTTGCCAGATGCTTCAGCAAATCATCATTTTCAGATCTGTCTACCACCACCTCTACAAGCCAACGCATTTGACCATAGAAAGAGCAAAGAACCCTTGTAAAAATAAGAATCATTTAATTAAAAGATTTGCTTTAAACAAACAAGCAGCATAGCTTATTTTAATTTAGAAATTTTTAATGCTATCTGTCTGATTATTTATAAATATATTGGCAATTGATATGTGGTGATCCAATGATTAAAAAGAGCTGCCATGTGGCTGCAGAATACATAAGGCATGTTTTTTTTACTGTAAATATTCTGTCTAATTTTCAAAATGACTGATGTGTTTTTAAAAATATTTTATGTAAGATAAAAGTGTTTTAAAAATAAAACAGCGTGTTCGCCTCTCTTTATCTGATAACTTTTAACGAGATTTTCATCAAACACCACACATTTGCTTCTTATTGTTTGCCTTTAGACTTCTATTAAACACAGTTATACATAACATTTGTAAACAAGCAAATTACATCTTATTTACAGCAATTATACAGATATTTCATTATTTTATTTATATATAAGATCGG
>JAOTRA010000025.1:3473066-3488886 GCA_026260255.1 Pseudolaguvia tuberculata | reverse complement strand
TTCTTGCAGAACTGTTTGGTAGTCAGAGAAATCTATTAGAAACAGATTTAGTTTTTTCTTGCTTACAAAAATGAACACATTATCTGTCAAATGTACATACTTTACAAACATTTAAAATGGCTTTCGAATTTGTTGCTTAACTGCAAATTTTACTGTTTGGCTTTTTTTAAATTAAAGACGTTTTTACAAATAATATTAGCATTTGATGGCCACAATCAATAACTGTAAAAAAAAAAACAAAAAAAAAAACACATGTCAGGTAGTAACTAATAACAGGAAAAGATTTTTACAGATTTATTGAAAATGTTTAGAAAGGCATGTTTGCCATGCTTCCAGGTCCGTAGCCTATTGAACTATCCATGGACAAACCTCGCTGTCTGATTCCCTGGGGTCCAATCATGGCTGAATGTGGATGTGGAGGGCCCATCATGGGCCCCTGAGGAGACAAAACAGTCCCTTGCTGGCCAAAGTGCTCCCCGAGTATTGGCATACTCCTTTGTTTAGCTTGCAACATCATATTTTGCTGTGCTAGAAGATTGTGTGGCTGTTGCTGTGGGTTCATAGTGCTTTGTGACAAATGGGACTGGTGCTGTAAGAGACTGTTAGCCATCATGGCCTGCTGCTGGTGGTGGTGATGATGATGATGTTGTTGCTGTTGCTGAGGCATACCCGTCCTACCCATTAGATGACCCGGGTGGCAGATTGTCCCAGGCCCCATTAGACCACCAGGGCCTATACTTCTGGCTCCACTCTGGGTCATGACCATACCTGGGCGTAACCCACAGTGTGATGGTTGCAATGGAAGCTGCTGCTCAGCCATCATGTTTTGCAGATTGGCAATGTGAGGGTTGGAGGAAGGTGTGTTACCCTGCAGGGGACCAGATGTAGAGAGCTGCTTTAGGAGTTGTGCTGAAGGACCCTGATGAGGTAGATGACCTTGGTGAGGTGCCTGCTGCAGCTGTAACATTGCCTCAGTCTTAGGGAAGTACTGCAGTGTACTGCTGGGCTTGTCAGCAGGAATGATTCGAGACAAGTCAAATTCTGGAATGCCTGTATGTGTGGGCCTTATTACTTCACTCAAGTCTGGACCCTGTTCTATAGGCATGGAGGCAAATGAATCATGTTGGTTAGGTGGCCGTTGATTGGGCATACCCTTGCTAAGGTGGTGCATTTGTTGGGCAGGTAAAATGTCATCAGAAGGATGAGGGTATTGCTGCCCCATATTTCCAACTGGGGAGTGCAGGGGGGCCTGCAAGCGTGAGAATCCATCCATCTGACTTGGAGGATGCATGGGGGACATATTGCAAGGCCCAATTCCATCTGGATGACCTGCTCCACCCCCCATCATCAAAGGCATGGCAATGTGGTTAGGAGAAGGCAGCAAGGGTCCAGAGGGGTCAAGGGACAATTGCTGGTTTCCTGAAAGTACCATTCCAGTTGGGCTTTGAGGGTTACTGTGAGGGCACGTTGAACCTTGAGATGACAAGAGCATCTGTGCGGACTGGTGATTAGCCACATTTCCTGTGATATAACAGAGAAACAAACTAAATCAAAAACAAAACTGTAGTCTAATCTGGTCTAATCTAATCTACTCTAATCTAATGTTGACATAGAATATACAATATGAAAATATTGAAAAATTCGAACTGTTGGGATGCGGTACCTTGAATGTTGACCCCAGGAAGAAGAATTCGATCTGTTGCCATCTCATCATCAGAAGCTATTGTCTTTATAGCATCATGATAGAGTGGAATGGAAGTAGGCATAGCATACTTGGACATCTGAGACATAATAAGGGAAAGAGGATTCTGGGATGGAGGTGTGTCTGGGGAAGATGTAAATGGCAAGTTAGGAGGTTGACTGCTGGGCGTTGAGGTGGAACTCCTAGGAGGCAGGGACATACCTGAAGTGGGAAAAAGTAATGAGATCTTAAACCACACATACTTTAACATCAAACACAATGCAAACAAGCTAGTCGGAGTTAGTAATGAGTATTAAAACCATATCTTACCTGTATCAGTTGAACTGCTCCCTCCATTACCTACTGCCTTATTATTAGATGCACCTCCAGGGCTGGCCAGGGAAGTCTTCGGCGAAGCAGTCCATCTTGGAGATGCAACAGGCATTGCTGGAGATTTGTGATGTCCAGGAGAAACGGATGGTGACCGTAGTCCAAGAGATGATGCCATTATTTGAGGGGACTTCATGGGGGTGGCAGAAGGTGTTCCTGCTCTACATGTTGAAGAAAGAGGAGGGAGTGTTGGGCCAGTGGGTGCTACCTGGTTTGGGGATTTCAGGCCTGTAGGAGAGGGAGAGGGCATGAGTGGAGAAGGTTCTTGACTAAGGGGGGGTGATTTTAGTTGGTGAGGTGGGGGCATGGCTGGGGAACCAATTGAGTTGACATTAATAGGAAGGTCAGATGAATGACATAGACCATGGTCTGCTTTATGGCCAGTGTTCATAGGCATATGGCTGGGTCTTGAACTTAAACCAATTTGAGGGGTACCCTGCTGATCAGATTTAAACATCCCAGAACCTGATTGTTGGAGGTAGGGCCCATCAGCCGGTCCACCAGGAAATGTCCCTGCATTTGGAAACTGAAGCAACATGTCTGGTCCATGAACCATTACTTTGTTGGCACCAACACGGCCGTTTGGTGCAGCTCTTATACGGGTATGGTCTCCAGGACTTGCAATCTCTGATCCAGGTACTTCTCTCAATTTCTGAGTCAATACATGTTGCTGATGCAGATTTAAGTTCATGTTCATATTTCCACTTAAAGGAGAGTCAACCATATCTCTCATTAAAGGAGTACCACCACTAATCGGAGAGCTAATCATAGTGCGGGAATTGAGAAATTCCATTGGATCACCACGTGAAGGTGGACCTCCTCCCATAACAGTATTAGGAAAGCCTGGTCCACCAGGGTTATCGATCATTCTTGGACCTCCAAGACCACTCGGCTGCTGCTGCCTGGTCAACTGCTCCAGATCCAACCTTCTAAGTCCTTGTAATTGACGTTTTTCCATAATGTGAAACATCTCTTCCCTTGTTAAGGGACGCTCCATGCCACCCTGCATTTGCTGAGAGGGTCCCCCTGAAGCATAGCACCCATGAGACAGCCCTGCACCAGCCATATTTGATGCCATGTCATCCAACCAACCCATTCCTGGTCTAGGAGATCTTTGAGACCCTATCCCTTCTATAGGTAAAACACCTGGGCTGCCTGGGTATCCGCCACCACCTGGGGCTCCTCGCTGCATTTGTCCAAGAAACCTTGGTCCCCGAGGCCCCTCCTGATGCATGTCCATCATCCTTAAGTTTCCTCCCATTCCTCCTCCTATCATAGGACCTGGTCCCCACTGTTGCTCGTTGGGTTTGCTGTGATATGGAGGTGGGGGACCTCTCATCATGAGGTGTGGTCCACCTGTAATTCCCATTTCAGACATCATGCGAAATTGCTGCGGATTTGTGTGAGGATTCATCTCTTGTCTTCGCCTCTTCTCTTGATAGTAGTCTTCCTGCAGCTTTCTCCAAGCTATCTGTTCTGGGGTTAGTCCTTCAGGACCTAACACTGTGCCCATGTCTAGTCCTGTAGGTGATGACAGGTGGTGATGAGGGGGTAAAATGTGTTGCCTTACCATCAAAGGTTCATCTAGACAAGACCCGCTGAGGTTCTGCGTTTGGGAAATTATGGACTGTAGAGGCTCATCATGCTTTTTCATTCCACGTATTGGGGGTACACCGTCAGTATTTTCCTCATCTTCAAGCCCTTGGTATCCATCAGCATTAATGTTGTTAATTGATCCATTGTTGAGGTTACTATTTGGGCCTCCTGGGTCTCCATGTCCAGCACCAGGCCCACTGCGTAGAAGCAGCTTCTCAATATCCCTAAGTGTCTGCAAAGAACGCACACGATGTTCTAGCTGCTCTTTAGACAGTCCTTCCATACCCTCGTGTCCCCCCTGCTGGCTGGACTCACCATGAAGGTGCACAGACAACACTGATGGATTGGCACTGGGAGAGACACCTGTACTAGGGTGATTTATAATACCTGACCCATCTACCCCACAACACTGTGGCCCTGATCCTCCCGGTCCTAAGGGATGAGACGTTACACAGTTATTGTGGCTGGGTGTGGCTCCTGGATGGACATGGGTTACCTCGCTGTCTGGCTGACTTGTGGAAGAAGGAGTATTGCCACCTGTGAGGTGTCCCCCAATAACCCCACCAACAGAGGCTGGACGAGGTGTACCACTTTGAGATTTAGGTATGTCCGTAGAAGATGTGCCACTAGAGCTGAGCTTCCCAACAGCAGCGCACTGTTGAGCAAAGTGAAACGGAAAAATAAAAATAATTAAGAGGATAAGAATAAATGAATTATAACTTTTTGTAAGACAATAAAAACCCAACAACTCTAGGGCACATACCAAAATTAATCTATACGGATTACATTATTATTATTATTATTATTATTGTTAAAAAACTATAGTTTTTATTGCAAAAGCAATAAAATCTATTTAAAAAAAATTACAAAATAAGGCAAAAACCTACAGTATCCAATATGTGAAAAACAAAATCATATGAACCATATAGAATAGCAAGATAGAAGATATTTATTACTTTTTAAATACATTTTTATGTATTTTAAGCATTTTTTTTAATAAATGGCAAAATAATAATTACAGACACAAAGAGACACATACAAAAATGTGTAAATACATTGTTAAACTTTCCAACTAGAACATTTTTACAGAAGCGGAACAACGCACCATGACTCAAATAGAAATGGTACAGCAGCATCCCATCTGCACAAGCATTAATCGCTTGAACGTGCAAATGCTCTTCTTACTTCCTTTTTTATTAGAACATACAGGTGCTGGTCATATAATTAGAATATCTGCAAAAAGGGGATTATTCTACTAATCCCTTTCAAGGTGAAACATGTATAATGTATGTATTCATTCCACACTGATGTATTTAAGTGATTATTTCTTTTAATTTGATGATTAGAACTGATAAATGGCAAAAAACACATTCAGTATCTAAGAAATTTTCAATTGTCCAAAAGACAACCATTGACACCTTGCACAAGGAAAATGGTCATTTGCAAACGGTCATTGCAAAAAAGTCATTGGACACAAAAGCTGTGTCCAAGCGAAGGGAAGGAGTAGATTTGGTATAAAAAAGTGTACAAGCAATAGGGATAACTGCACCCTAGAGAGAATTTTGAAACAAAACCCATTCCAAAATGTGAGTGAGATTCACAAAGAGGGGACTGCAGCTGGAGTCAGTGTGTCAAGAACCACTACGCAAGAGGTATTCAAGACATGGGTTTCAGTTGTTGCATTCATTGTGTCAAGCCACTCTTAAACAACAGACAGCGTCAAAAGCATCTTGTCTGGGCTAAGACGAAAAAGTGGTCTTAAGTTATATTCTCTGATGAAAGTAAATTTTGCATTTTCTTTGGAAATCAGGGTCCCAGAGTCTGGAAGAAGAGAGGAGAGGCACAGAATCCACATTGTCCAGAGTAAACTTTCCACAGCCAGTGATGGTTTGCCATGTCATCTGCTGGTGTGGTCTACTGTATTTTCTGAGGTCCAAGGTTTGCAGATTTCATTTTCCTGGTTTAAGAATATTCACTTTTTTTTTTTTGAAGATACTGAATTTGGGTTTTTCATTAGTAACTGGTTATAATCATTAAAATGAAAAGAAATAAACACTTAAAATTATATCAGACTGTGTGGAATGTATACATTATACAAGTTTCACTTGTGAAATAAATTAACTTTTTGCAGATATTATAATTATATTACCAGCACCTGTATATGTGCAAAAAGTCACATTCACATATTTAAACATCATAACTAGTACATCAAATACCCAAACACTGATTCTCAATGGGGCGGTAACGTTAGACTAAAATAGTTTGAGGCCCACTGTTCCAGAACGTCAGGTAGATATTTCTGAATTCTGAAGACAATACCACAGGGTTATGACATTTGAATTATGAATATGAAATGTATATGTACACCCACCTGCTCAAGTTTGGTGCGAGGAACATTTTGCTGGTGAAACAGGAGGATGGAATCTGTATGTCCATGCATTACTGCCTCTGCAGCACTGTGATATACGCACACGCATAAATACACATATTAAACCCTGCTAAATCAAAAATTTTATAAACTAGAGAACAGTATTTACCAATACCAACATTGTATATGGTACTCAGTTAGTATTATTCTTACCTGTTGGCTAAGCTAGTGGTAAAGACATATACCACTTGCTGGGTGGCATGAGATGGCTGGTCAGAATGTAGACCTGAAACGATGCCGCATCCCAAACCAGGCTCACTTACCGACTCAACAGTGCCTGAAAGTGATGGGCCAGTGCATGACAATACATGCTCTCCTAAAAAGTGAGAAGAGAATCCTCAACACATGAACATAAACCCCAAATTTAGGTGAAGAAGAATAGTAAAATGATTGCTGTATTTTAACACTGCTGTTTCTAAACCTGCTATTAACACATTTTCCGAAAGGGGCTCTTTATTTTTTCAAAAGTTTAAACTTGCCACAAGGTGATGCTAAATAACAAAACATTAAACAACGATGTTGTTGGTCACATGAGTATCAGTTGTTTACCTGCAACAAAATAAGTGATGAAATTACTGTATAAGAAGAGACACACAGTACTGTGCCAAATAGAAAGATAATCCATTCTAAAAACTAAAAAATAAAAAGACTTAGCTATTTAAAAAAAAAAAAAGCTAATCACACCATCAGCCAAATTAAAACCATCAAAAATTTGCATGGCCAACTACAAAATTAGCATTAATTAAGTGGACTGGAGACATTCCTGTAATGTTTCGGAATGTAGTTTGTAGTAACACATTTGGTACATACTTGGTACAGTGTTTGAGGCTTTCTCTTCTTCCTCGTCAGTCTCAGCACCTGAGCACCACTCATCTCCACTATAAGGCTGTTTCTTCTCCAGCACACATCGGCGCTTTCTGCGTATGGCACCTTCTACTGAATTGAGGGAAAAAAACAACACTCCACTGTTAATTAAAAGACATGGTTAAACAAATAAATAACAACATGTCAGAAAGCTTGACCTAAAACAAAGTTAAAACCACTTGTCACTGATTCACTGTGGAATGACTAAACTACCCAAGTAGTTGTGCAGTGTGCAAACAATGGTTATCTGATGCAGTGTGAAATAAGACTGAGCCTCTGGAATAGTATATGTTATGAAGATGATTTAAAAAACAAACAAACAATGGGTGTAATGGTAAGTTGTCCCAATACTTTTGGGTCCTATATACTGTATTTTACCCATAGAAAGTTAATAGGCAGGATTATTCTCCATTTGGGCTTTTACTGAAACACATAGATTTAGTTGTGCGCACTTATTTAAATTCTATTCAAATGTATAATTTTGACATAGTGTTTGGCATGGTCGTCTCACAACAAGAATGTCCCAAGTTCGATTCCCAGGCAAGGGGTCTTTCTGGGGCTTTTCTTCCCATGCTTGTGTTTCTTTTCCCCTAGGTACTCCGATTTCCTCCCACAGTCCAAAAACATGTACATTAGGTTGATTGGTGAATGAGTGTGTGTGTGTGGTTGTTCATCAATGTGCGGCCCTGAGATGTACTGGTGACCTGTCCAGGTTGTACAATTCCCTATCGCCTTATGTGTGCTGGGATAAACTCCAGGAGACCCTTGTGACCCCAAATTAGGGAATAAGCAGGTTAGAAGATAAATGAATTATATATATAGTGGAATATATTAATATATTTTGTCAATGCCAAATTTTCTAATAATTCCTTAGCTTTTTACTGCATAGGACTTATACTAAATCTATACAAAGACAAGATTAGTGTTTTAATCTTTTTGTTCTTAGAATATCTTTCTATGCACTAATCTGGTAAGAAAAGAAAATATTTCTCATAACCTTGAGTAACAGACAACCAGACACAATATGAGCAAGAAAAAAAAAAAAACACGTGGTGTTTACTGCAAGCAGGAATAAAGAGGCGACCTTTTCCGCATCCTTCTTTCTTCATAGCAGACATAGCTTTATGTAAACGTGTGAGTCAGCTCCTGTTGCTTTTTTAATACCTGTCTCAAACACTCTGAACACCCCCCACCACCACCCCCCTTTCAAACCCTTAACACAAACAGGCTTTAATCACTATCCTTGTCCAGCTGTGGGGGTAGAGTGGTTTCAAGTGGCACAGTGACTTGCATTTAATTTGAATGCATCTCTATTTGTTTTGCTAGCGGCTGATAAAACAAAAAGGCACAATAGCAGGCCAAAGTCCACATTTAAGAGCTGCTTCTTATCTTTAATGGGCCCTTTTCCTCGTTTTTCTGCTTTTTTGTCATTTTGTACCTGCTACATAGACTAGCGTTAAAGGTTGTGCTGCATGTGATTATATGGGTTTCAATGTGTGTACAGAAGAGCTCAAGAGATGGTTTATGTTATTATTTTTATTCATTTTATTAAAAAATTAAGGCTAGTGCGGTGTAGTGGTTTGCACTACAGTGGTCGCCTCACAGCAAAAAGGTCCCGGGTTTGATTCCCTGGGCAAGAGGTCTTTCAGAGCCTGCATGGGTATTCTCTAGGTACTCCGGTTTCCTCCAGCAGACCCCTGTGACCCGTGATTATAGAATAAGCAAGATAATGAATGAATGAGAAAAACTTAAAACAAACAAATACATGTTAAAAAAAAAAAAAATTTAATTTAAAAAAAATCCAATCTTTTAACTATATTCCTTGTTAATGTAAAACACTGATTGGTTTAAGAGACTGTATTGTGTGCATTTGCTATTGGTTGTATGTGTTTTATAGAAGATGAAGTCATAAGGAGCCAGTTGAATGTGTGAGCAGCTAATTGGACAGGAGTGTGTTTGTTTGTGGGGCAGGTGTTGGCCTGATATCCATTACGATACCAGAAAGACAGAGGTTTGATTCCCAGCTTGCCAACTACCACTGTATGCCTTTGAGCAAAGCGTTGTATAAGTGTAATATAAATAGAGCGTCTGCCAAATGGTGTAAATGTGAATGTATAGTTTGGGTGACGGATATCTTACAGTATAGTAAAAACTAATAAACTGGAAATGTAATCTGATTGGTCCCCATATATACACTGGTTTGTCTACTTCTTCAGCAAACTAATACTATGTTTTGCTTATATTATTTAATGACATTGGAAAATGCAAAGCCTGAAAACTAAGCGCACTCAGTGACAAAAAATCGAAATGGATATTTTCATCAAATCTTTAGCTCCATCTAGAGGTTATAAATAGATTTTAAGTCAGTAGATGGCTTAAAAAAAACAAACACTGCATACATAAATTGGGTTAATGTTCCTTTAGATGTTGTAATTATCTGGTTGGCTACATTTTTATATAATTTCTAATTTAATGTCCACAATATCATAAGTTTACGGTTCCCAGACCTGAGACAGCAAAAACAGCTTCACCGTAGGGCTGTACGTTTTAAGAAAAAAAAATCTAATCCTTCAGACAGATAGTGTGATTGTGATTTAATCTTTTTTTTAATAGTGTGCAGCACCCACTTTATAATATAGCAGATGACCTGACTCAACTGGTTATGCTTAATTTATTATGGTTTGTGTTGATCAAACTTTGGCTGCTTTCATTTTATTTTTATTTATGAATGCTATCAAGCATTATTGTGGCTATTAAACTCTTAAAAAAAATTAAAAAAAATAAATAAAAACTTAAGCACTTAACGTCGTCAGAACGTTGGACTCGTTTTTTGTAACCTTCTCTCACTTAAAATGCCTTTTTTTTTTTTTTTTTTTTTAAACACACACCATTAAGTTGTAGTTTTATGTGTTTGATATACTTTACTTCCACTACATTTTGACACTTCTGTTGAAGACGCTCTAATGAACTGTGAGTTAACAGGAAATGTGTCAGTTCACAATATTATTACAGTAGTTACCCTTAACTTACTTTAGTTAAACCATATCTACCAAAAATTAATTGCAGTTAACCGTAAATTAGCCAAAGTATCTTTGTGTTATTTTGTAAGTTAATTGGTGACTGTAAAATAAAAGTAAATGTGCGTGTGTCGCTGCAATAGACTGGTGACCTGTACATGTTGTAACCCTGCCTCTTGCACTATGTGCACTGGGATAGGCTCCAGCAGAGTCTAGTGACCCCGAAGTAAGGAATAAGCAGGTGAGATGATGAACGAATGAATGTGCAAAAGCAGGTGCCGATTCAAGTGACTTTACAGATGCTAGTCTACTTATACATGTACAGGATAAACAATTGTCATCAATCATTTTAATGTCATTATTGCACAAAAATATTCACCCACCTTTTCACGTTTTGTTACTTAACAACCGCAAACTTAAATCTTATTTTATTGTAACAAACCAAAACAAAAGTAGCACCTCATTTTGAAGTGGAAAGGAAATGGTACATAGTTTTCAAAACTTTAAGCAACTAAAATTCTGAAAAGTCTGGTGTGCATTTGTATCCAGCGCCTCTGTGCCAATACTTTATAGAGAAATCTTTTGAGGTATGTCTCTTCCAGCTTTGTACATCTAGAGACTGAAACGTTTGCTCAAATCAGATTGGGTGGGGGAAATCTCAATAAAATACATTTTGTGGTTGACAAACCACAAATACAGGTTGTGAATACTTTTTCAAGCCAACTGTATATTAAGGGAAAGCAATTGTGACAAACATTTGTATACTTTCTATACTCAAATTTTATAATGAAATTGGGTGAATGACTATAATAAGCAATCTTTTTCAGCATTGGAGTAAGAAGAAATGCATGCACACATCTAGTGCCACACATACCTTTAGTGTCTGTCTCCAGCACTGGTGCAAGTGTGTCTTTTTGTTCTCCAGTATCCACTGAGATACTTCTCTCCCTTTTAGATTTAGTCTTCATCATCCCACCCACACTTTTCAACCCAGGAGATATCCGATTGGTTTTTACTCCATGATTCCCTGGACCAGTGCCCTTTGACACTTGGTTGCCAGTAGGTCCTTGCTGTTCCTGCTGATTCACACTGGGGGTCTGTGAATGGCCAACACTGGTCACTTGCTTCCCATGATTGGTCAGTTTGTTTTCAGAGTGCATTTGATTGGCTGAGGATGTACATAAATTCAAGGGGATGGTGTTACAGAGCAAGTCTCTCTTAGCAAGTATTGCACTGTGAAGAGAATGAAAAATAATGAGTAGGCAGGAACATGCGTATGTGTTTATTTATTCAAATGTACTGGCACAAGGTCCTTGATGGTGCCAAAAATTAAGGTCAATTGACAGACAAGAAGAGACGGAGAGAAATCATGGACCTAAATATTTTCCAACAGTACATTGAATTTGCCTCGTTTAGAAATGCAAGATGTGATACTAATAGTACAGTATGTTTGTTACCAAATTTTTTAAAAAGGCAGCGTGACAAGTGTAAGTAATGCGAATAACTCAGATCAGCTAAACCTTCTGAGTATAACTCACCTCACGTTAATAAAGGCCTGCAGCACTGGGGCATTCCGGCTTCAGATATCCTCACTGAACACACATTGATCTGTACAAGAAATACATAGGCGAGATTAAAATAGTCTGATGAATGACAGGCACACATGTAACAAGATTATGTAAGAGTACAAATTCATTATGAATATGAGGGTCAAAGCAGGAGCTAAGCAAGAGCAAGAACGACAGGAAGTGTTTATCTATCTGCTCCTTTGATTGAGGGGGTAGAGATTGCTGCTAGAACTTAAGTTTCTTCTTTTGTAAAGTCCTCATATGACTCACAATTTGAAAACCACAAAAAAACTACTTTACATTCCTCAACACTATTAAGTGATTTGGTTACTATACGACACAGGCTAATACAGATATAAAACACAAACAAATGTGCGTACGCACGCACGCACGCACACAGTTTTGAGCATACTGTCACAGTGACATAAAAAAAATCAACAGAGATGACACCTTCTCACACAGTAGCAACCTTTGGAAGGTATTTTCGTTGGGTGTGTTAATGTAGATAATGATGATCCTTACTCTAATACTGATCTTAACTAGAAGAATAACGGCAAGCCAGTATTTCCATACAACTTAGTATACCAGCTTTCTATAAAAGTTTCTACAAATCTAGCTTTCTGAATGTTTTTGCCTGAATAAAAAAAAAAGGGTGACAATAAAAATCCCAAAAAACACTTAAACTTTGACCTTTGTGACAGTTCTTTAATGCCACAGAAGCTGCCAATTTCTCACACTGCTGCCTATTTTATGAACAGTGGAAGAGAAAGAGTGATGTAAATATACAAAAGTCTATTTCTTTGAGTGTGTGACAATGATGAGCATTATACAACTGCCAGTCTCAAATATGACCATTACAGATTACAACTTAGCACGCCATCTACATTTTAAATGTCTTCATTTGAGGTGATTAGATATAAATGTAAGAAAACATGTAAGCCACAGGTAAAAAAAAAAAAAAAAAAAAAAAAAAAAAAAAAAAAAATTTTTGTGGACACAAAAACATCACATTGTACTTTGATGGTACAAGTGGGCCAGTATGTAGTCCGTTTATAAATGTTGAACCTGTGCAAAGTGCTGTTTGTTTGTGATCTAATTATTGTTAAGTGTGCCACCATATATATGATTTGTTTTGAACATATCAAAAATTTCCACATACCATCTCCCTGATGTGCTCAATCCACTGGCTTCCAGTACTTTCACGCATCAAATTCAAAACGTTAAATGGGGCAACACTATTATCTTAAAGCACTTGTCTCTTGCTTTGAACGGTGCTCCCTGTGATCCACAAGCACAGCTCATCTGGTGTCACTTTACTCTAAGTTTATCTATAACATTTTAATTATTTTGTTTAATACCATACTAGCACCCAGGCTATTTCCATAGTGAATTCACGTCTCTCTCCTTAACTTAACATGCATATGTTTTTCCTTTTTGAATGAAACTGGGGTACCCGCTGAAACCCATGCAAGCACAAGGAGAACAACATGTAAACTCAACAGAGAAAGCCCCCCTTGCCCGGTAATAAAACCTGGCACATTCTTGCTGTAAGGCCACATGCATTAAAAATTACGTATTAACATATAGTATATCGTCAACAATATATCTTTTGACGATCAATTTTATTTCAGTTATGAAAACTTCTAAGCCTCTAGCATCAAACTGATGATGTTTCTTAATACGGGGGAAAAGGCACTCTTCAGAAAATAGCTTTTCTAATTTTATCATGAAGGTTTATAATGCTGACAAGAACCATAGCTAATGCAGAACAACCAAATAACTGTGCCTATAAAATGTAGACGTCTACACAGTATGCATGTTCTTTGTTGATGTGTGTAAAAGAGCACATCTCTATCAGAAATAGGGTGTGTATCTGAGCTGGTACTTGTTTGAGAATGTGCCTTTGAGACAATCATTGTGCAGACTTGTGAGAACATAGTTACTCAGTGCATTTCTTTCTGTGTTTACAGGTTCTAACAAGTCATATCCACACCTGCTGCACAAGATCACACAAAAACAAATACAGCACACACCTGCACACTTTACACATACATGTACACACACTGACAAGAGAGAAAAAAGAGAGACAGACAAGACACACACACACACAAATACTCTAAGACTAATATAGAAAGACAGACACAGATAAAAAACATACAGGCAGAAAATAAGAGACACATGCATGCACACACACACACGCATCTTCCAGTAACATGAAAGAGCTCAACTGGTGACGCTGACAAAATCCCACACAGCTTTCCAGTGCCGTTTCAGGTTGATGACCTGAAAAACTCCTCCATTCACACCACAAAAGGTTTTTCTCTTTCTCTTCCTTAAGCACGCACATGCTAAACGATCCATCGAAGTCTTTTAAAATCTCCTTTCTGTTTTAAAGATTATATTTCTACATACACCTCTCAATCTCAAACAACCACCGTTAAATATGGATTTTCTTTATTCACTTTTCATTGTCTTTTCTCATCCACCTTTTGTTATTTCCTATTTTCTCTTACATGGTTTTACTTGACATTTGGGTGTGAATTTGAATAGAATGAAACTAAGACTTAAACTAAACTACCTAACATCACACAGCAACATAGAACATAGATATAAAACTTTAACATGTTTATGCAAATTTGATGCCTGCTATAGGTCCAAAATAGTTTGGATACGCCATGTTTATGTCAAGTCAACTCAGTTTTATGTCTATAGTGCATTTTAACAAAATAGATCGTGTTTATCCTCTTTCTGTAAATTAAGAGTCCACAACTAAGCGCCGACAGTAAAACTCCAAACCAGGTTCAGTCAGGGGTCAGTTCTCCTCTGACCAGATGAGCCACCTAGTTTCCATGATTTTGCCTGGATGGCAGTCTAAAAGACAAGGGAAACTGCCTCTGAGGCTTGTTGTGTCTAACTGCTGTTTCACCAACTGCGCTGGATAGAGACTGGATCTGTACGGATCTTAATGGCTTTGTGGTTATGCATTGTCTTGCTAAAACACACAAAACCTTCTCTAAATAGGCATCACCTAGAGGGAAGCAAATGTTGCTTGGGTTGGGTTATATAGCTTATCCATAGTGCCTTCCAAAACATGATGCCCATTCCGTATGCACTTATGCACCACCAATACCATCAGAGGCTGGCCTTTAAACTAAATGCTGATAACATGCTTGATGGTCTCCCCCATATTTAGCCCGAGAACATGGCATCTGTGATTTCCAAAAAGAATGTCAAATTTTAATTAATTTAAGAACAGAGCACTTTTCCGCAATCAATCCGACTGTATTTACTGACTACTTTTGTATGATACAGTTGGTAGCTCAGTTGGCATGTGTATATGGCACAGCAGGTTATGTTTACCAACAGTTGTTTCTGTAATTATTCATGAGCCCATTTAGTAATCTCAATCAAAAAATCATGCTGATGAGCGATGTAGTGTTGTCTGAGGATAGAAGACCACAGGGATCCAACAAAGTTCTTTTATCCGTGATGCTTACACACAGACATTTCTCCAGTTTCTCTGAACCTTTGGATGATGTTATGCACTATAGATGATGATGACAAGCCTTTGCAATTTGGGGCATTTTTTACGCACTCATTTTACTGATCATCTTTACTTCTGAGAGACTCAACAACTCTAAGAATCTTTTCAAAATGTATTACTTTTTCACTTGATTCATTTTTTACTTGTTGCTTTTTAGACATGTAGCAAGTAGGAAATGAAAACTTTATTCATCTTCTAGATTCGCTTATTTCCTAATTCCCAGCAATTTAGAATCACCAAACCTGAATCAGTTTAGCGACTGTGGGAGGAAACCGTTGAATCAGGAGTAAACATAAACTCCACACAGAAAGGCCCCTGCCCGGTAATGAAACTTGGGCCTTCTACTTCACCATGCAGACCATAAAATTGTATGATATACAATGTAATTTCAACATTCAATATAAGAGGTCATCATCAAACACAACATATATGCTCACTGAAATAATTTTCATTCATTCATTCATTCATTCATTCATTTATTCCCTAAATTGGGGTCACGGCGGTCTGCTGGTGCCTATCCCAGTGCACATAGGGCGAGAAGCGGGGGTACACCCTGGACATGTCGCCAGTCCATCTTAGGTGAAATAATGTTACACAAGTAGGGATTTAAATAAATAATGCCTCCACAACAAAATGATGAGTCAGCTATACAATTGGGCTACACACACACACACACACACACACACACACACACACACACACACACACACACACACACACACACACACACAC
>JAOTRA010000025.1:3458312-3472966 GCA_026260255.1 Pseudolaguvia tuberculata | reverse complement strand
AGATAGATAGATAGATAGATAGATAGATAGATAGATAGATAGATAGATAGATAGATAGATAGATAGATAGATGCAAGTTTGCCCAATGCCAGTAATGCCGTATAACATGAAAAAGACAGCCATCAGTTAAGGGGTGTGTGTACTGGCGTAACAAGTTTATTATAATTGGTTTTCCATTTTTGTTCTAAAAATCTTTCCATTTGTTTTTATGAAAATTATTCTGGTTTTATAACACATTAAAAGGGGTAAAGATATGAAGTTAATCGATTTCTTTTTTAAGCTTCACTAAAATCTGTCCCTTCTGCCCAAGTTTTTTTTTTTTTTTTTTTTAATTCAATGTTGCAATTGGATCAGATCATGTATAATGCAAACATTAATCTTGATTTTTTCTATAATCTAACTTGGGCCATGTTCATAGATAGCCACCCAGATGCATAGAGAATACATTTTAAGTGTTGTTTGCATCATTCATGTATTTAGAAAGCAATTTACCTTTATTCGCTCTGCTTTTTTAATTATGTTTCACTGTGGTAAATATGAAACTTGATTAAGAGAAAACAATATTCCAGTTTAGGCACGGATTGTCACTTTTTATACACAAACCTTGTGATATATCCCAAACAAATTATTTCCCAAATGTGGCTTGAATGAGAATGAACAACATGAGGCCTAAATGGTTTTGAGCTTGTGCGCTGGAAAGGCATACCGGGCCTATCAGGCTTCCGGATCAAGTTGCAAACTCTGTGTGCTACTAGAAATAGAACAGTAGAATATCACTCTTACAGTTCTGGGTAATAGGGTGACCAGTGGGCCAAAGAGAAGCCATGTACAGTGAAATTACACTTCACACATCTTTCAGTATCTCTCCCATACACATACTAAACAATATACAAGTACACTCAACAATTTATACAACTAATTACAATAAAGCTGTTCTTAAGTCAAGGTAAGCTTAAAACAACAAAAAAAAAACATCTGTACATTTAGAAGGCGACTAATTTAAAAACAAGGTCGGCACAATATTGGTAAAAAAAAACAAAAAACCTGGTATCGCGATATATAGCTTTTTTTGGCATATAATGACATACCAGATGACCTAAACAGCTCTATTTGGAATAAAGATTAAATAAATAATTTTGTAAGAGAGTGAATGAAATATAATAAACTAATTACTAATAAAGTAACTAATAAAGTACTGAATACTTCTTGACTATGTTAAGAGTTTCAATATCAATGAAATGTGAAGAAACTATTGTTGTACTGTATGTGTTGCTATTGCAAAAGTCATGTGAAAAATGTAACAACTTTAACTCCCACCCTTTGTAAAGCATACAAACGTCTAACCCTTGTTTTATTAATCAAAATATGAAAAGCATTTTAAAAGTTTGCGTTCTTGACGGCCATATCAGAAGCCATATACAGTATGTATCCACACAGAACCCACACAATAACTCCACACAGAATCTCCTAGAGGTGACCCTAAAGGATCTCTGCTGGCTCCTCTTCTATTCTTTCTCTGTAATTCCACTTTTGGTGAGGTTTTATTTGTATTAAGACATTGAGACAATGTCTCAACTCAGCCTAACCTAAGTTTTTTTTAGTAAATAAGTGCTCTAAGCAACACCAACACAAGGTTCTTGCACAGATCTCAGAATACTTGGCAGAGATCTCTACACTATCAATTTAATCCCAGCAAAACTGAGCTGGTGTATATTCCAAGGGACAAATTCCTCCTTTATGTCCTTGAATAAATCTGTCACCTTGGATAATCATGGACAATCAACTGTCCTTGTCTCAAATCACTAAACAGACTCAGTTGTATTTTCATATCCAATATTAGAAGCATCAAAAAAGTAAACAGAACCATTAGAGGAAAAAAAGGGTTTTACACAGAAAATAACTGCAGCTAAATTCCCCAACATTTATTAACAGGTAATAAGTGGGTAAGAAGATGAATGAATGAATGAATGAATGAATGTGTAAAGTAAATCATTCATGCACCATACAGTGATTATTGAAGTTGAAATACTAAATGGTAAAGCCAATGAAATAATCGAATTACATTCATTAATACAAACAAGAGAAAAGAGGATAACATTCCAGTGTAATATTTGGAGTGAATTTTGTGGATCAATAGCTTTACAGGTGAGGTTTTTTTAGTTTGGCTTTTGAAGATCCGACATAGACGCAGATTACAGTCAGAAATTTAAAAATGGTTGGCATCACTTAAATCATAAATCTCAGTTTCAAATATATGTAAATGTTTTTCTTGCTGCATTACAGAAAGATTTTACTCATGGAATGTGGTGTCCCATCGGGTGGATTGTGAAACATTAAAGTGGGAAACATTTTTAATACAAAATCAAATATCATTATTCTAGACAAAGTATATCGTGATGAGTTTACTTCACAGCTTGAAGGCAAACTTTGTTCATTCTTTTTAATAATCAACAACAAATCTAATAATTATTAGGTGTCTGAAACTTATAATTATTCCCATACGGCTAGTCCAGCTATCCATAACACATCAAAAGATATGTCTGATAATATTAGAAGAACAATTCATTAAAAAAATGTATCTAGTAGAAAATCTAGTTTAAGGACATGTCACTGCAACCACACCAGCAACTTGCTGAACTGAGGAAAAACAGGAGTATTAAAACAAAGGTTTGCATAATAGCTTTGCAGCGTTATTAATATATATTAAAAAAAATTATTAAGTAGGCACAAGTACAGACTATTAACTTGTTTCACTGTTTTATGTGGTTGAGTTGAATAAAACTAGAAGATTCATGTTGTGTTTCAAGCTTGTGTTTCAACTTTACTTTACAGGAACACAGCAAATGCTGACAGAGTACAAGACATTTATTTTCTATGCATCTGAAATATGCTGAAGATTATTCATTTATCTTCTTACACGCTTATTCCCTAATTCAGGGTCACGGGGGTCAGCTGACGCCTATCTCAGCGCACATAGGGTGAGAGGCGCGGGTATACCCTGGAGGGGTTGCCAGTCCATCGCAGGGCAACGCATAGACAAAACCATTCACACAGACGTTCACTCCTATGGACAATTTAGAAATCACCAATCTACCTAATCTGCATGTTTTTGGACTGTGGAAGAAAACCGGAGTACCCAGAGGAAACCCATGCACGCACGGGGAGAGTACATGTAAACTGCGCACAGAAAGATTCCTGGCCTGGGAATCAAAATTGCTATCCGCTACACCATTGCATCGCCTCTGCTGAAGATTATATTTATGGTTTATCTTAGATTTCATTATAAGAATAGCACAAAACATGGGGTAGAATATTTGCAGGAATTCTCAGTTACAGTTACAGCATTTGGCAGACGTTCTTATCCAGAGCGACTTACATTTGGTCTCTCTTTTTTACAGCTGAGCAATTGTGGATTAAGGGCCTTGCTCAAGGGCCCACAGTGGTTGCTTGGTGGAGGTGGGAATGAAACCCTGGTCTTTCTGGTATTAGTCCAACACCTTAACCACTAGGCTACCACTTCCCAATTTTCCTTGTAAAGTGTAGATGAATTGATTAGTTTCAGGATGTTATTAAAACATGGTCAATGCCACAGCAATGTTAAAAGGCTAAAGTATTTATTTTAGTATTTTGTTTGGCATATATACGGGTGCTGGTCATAGAATTAGAATATCTGCAAAAAGTGAAATTCTTATAATGTATACTTTCATTTCACATAGACCGATATATTCCAAGTGTTTATTTCTTTTAATTTTGATGATTATAAATGACAACTAATGACATATGTGTATGTTCCCTTTTTTTAAGGGTTCAGGTGTGCAGAAACTAAAAAGTTTCTATACACATATACTTGCTGAAAAGACACCAAAAACACAATGGATGTTGTAAAATGGTGCATACTGCTCTACTTGTGCATAGTCACAGTTATTTGCATGAAGCAATGCATCCAAATTACCATATATAGTCAACAACATTCCATTAGGAGCCTAGTAGCAGATATCCTGATATGATACTGTGAAGACATCACAGTTTTGTTAAACAACAATGGCTACCAGATGGTCAGGGTAATGCATAAATATAGGCACTTAAAATTATACTTAAATTAAATTGTCTGCATTCAAACAAAAAAAAAAGCATGTCAAAATTTGTTTTATAAACATTTCTTTGTGTGCATGTATCTGATTTGAGCCAGGAGACGATAATTAAAATGACTATATATGGATAACGAAAGTAAAAATGTTAGAAGGGAGTTGTGACATGCTGTGCATTTAATGCTCATTTACCCCTAATACTACATCCCTATAGACAAGAATAGGAAACATTAACAGTGTGGGAAATGTCCTCAGGGAAAGAGAAAAAGGTACTTGGTTGAGAAAACATTTTAAACTGTGTTCTGTGTTGTTTGAATTAAGCAATAATTGACCAACTGGTGCACTACTTTTGCCAGATTTGCTAAACGTTCTAAAACGGCTCTTCTATTGTCGACCTACGTAATGTAAAGCATAAGAGGGCCGGGCTTTTCCTTAAATGCTTAAGGTGACATTTAAAAAAAAAAGAACTTTCTCTTGTTGCTCTTTAAGCAGCATTTTGGATTTATTTACTTTGTGCTTTGGTGAACTACTATTGACATATTCCTTAATATTGACTGTAAAGCACATTCGTGCTGGATAAGAAAGTTTGACGCTGTACATATGAATGTACATTTCTGTTAAATCTTCTAGGCCAAATTTTAACGCATTCTGCACCTTTCCTCATCTCATTTGCATGACGTCTGAAGAGTGTGTGTCTGAATGCTTGTAGGATTTATATAGAATCAGTATTGATTTTGAAATTGCACCAAACAGGGTCAAGGTCACAGCAAGGATCACATGTCTAAAGCAGTATTATTCAACAGCTTTCTTCTTGTTTCAACAGGCATATATACTTTATACAGAAAAGACCTAACGATTACTGTACTAATGATGTTTGTAAATGTTCCTCTTGAACAATTAAAAGGTCAAAAATGTAACTGTTATTTCAATGCTCATGATAATTATACTTGTTATATTATTTCATAACATTGTTTTAATAAATGCTCCTAATGAACCCTTTTTTTTCTGTACTATGATATTAGCCAACAACACAATAAACAATCAAAATTTGATCAATTGGATCAAGTTTTTCTGGGTAAAGTCATATGTCAAATTCCAGAAATGTAATGCATTAGGTACACTTTAATAGTACACACACGTTTGCCACAAAGTTGAAGGCCCAAAATAGTCTAGAACGTCTATGTGTATTGTTCACTTAAGTTTAGTGCTAGCAGGGTAAAGTCACACATCACCACCTATGGTGTATTAGTGAAATGATACAACTTGTCTTTTCTAATCTCATCCCCATAAAACATTTTTGTGATAAACCAAAATTAGGGCCTAATATTAATGTGTCCGAATATGTGTGGAAGTTATTCTAGTTTTAAATGTGGATCACAATGTTTAAATACCCCCAAACCTTCTGTCTTCATAGACTAGAACATGAAACAAACCTTAAATGATCCTTAGATTAACCACCAAGTTGCCAAAGACAGCTGACAATTTTTCAGTCCCATTTAAATAGTAACTTTGTCTCTAGAACATACCACCAAAACCTAACTTACATTTATTTATAAATGGATCATTGCGAGGACCAGAAACTACAGTTACACTAACAAACCACACTTCCACAAACTTTCAACCAGAATCAGAACCGAACACTTTTCGTTCTAAGATGCCAAAAGAATGCGACAAGATTGTAGAAAAGCTTCAGATTCCAGTAACTTTTCTTCAATATGATGTTGAATTAGGAATATTAAAAAAGGTCTCCCAGCATTCGATCCAGTCGGAGGCTTTCACCGCCTCGCCTAGAACTCGGAGAACCGATAGACTTCTCCGACCTCCTACCTGAATACCTAACTACACGGTCTGTATTAACTAAGTGAAAAAACCCCCCAAAAAAACGTACAAGTAACGTAACATGTTTAACGTAACGTAATATAACATAACTAGCTAATCTACTGCTGTTAGAAACATTTCATTCTGCGCCATTTGCCAGTAACATGGAAACGGCCTGACGTCTCCGTTGTTTGTCGTCAGCTCATTAGCTTCACCTAATGAAAAGCTTAGCTAGCCACTTAGCCGCCACCGCCAGCTAAACTGCAGCAGGCTAGCTAATGCTGCCCTTCTCTTCCGTTCAGCTAAGTAACGTTTCGGTCCATCTGTGGGTAATACGTACAGCAAGCGATCTAAGCAATTGAAACCATATTCACTATGTATTTATTATTGCTAGGCAGACGTGTTGCTGGGACACTTTTACAGTTCCAGGTTCGAGTCTGTGAATTGAACGACAATAAGGTTTGTGTTTTAACTGACACTGATATGTTTCCTACCACCTTTCAGCCGTGTGTCCGGGAAGGAAACCGATGTCAGGAGTGACGGCCGAGCTGACATCACCAAAAGTGGCCACCGCTAAAGATCCTCAGGCTCCGACACGCAAAAGCTGCAAAAACCTGCAAACAGCGCGGCGAAATAAGGTGCTTTCACAATCGCCCTCGTTCAGCTTGAGGCGGAAGAGTCCCTTGGAAGACAGCAGATCATGATTCCGCCATCGGAGACGACAGGGAAGGGCAGGACATCGCGTTCATATCGCACACCAAAGCGTAGGTACCACACAGCACTCAAGCGCGCACGTACACACACACACACACACACACGCACGCACGCACGCACGCACGCACGCTCACCCGAGTGTCATTTGCTCAGGTTACCCTACAGCGATCTTCGCCAATCAGGTGCAACTTTTGATTTAATTACGTTGCCAAAAAAAGATTTATAAACATTTATTTATTTTAATTACATATTAGGGAAACAAACTATTATTATTATTATTATTATTATTATTATTATTATTATTATTATTATTATTATTATTATTATTATATGGACTGTCATTCATGCATTGGCTTATAAACATACTGGACATGTTAATATGCAGTAAATATGACAGAACTTGACCAATATTCTGCTGATCCTTCATATCTTGTCAACCATCATGAGAAGCCTTCCTTAAGTCTTGTATATTATATATTACTTTAGTACTATTACTTTTTTACTAAAGTTTAAAGGTGATTCTGAGCAGCCACATGCCTATTCATAAGAGTATACACACTTATTATCTTTTTGGAACAAATGTCTTTGAAGGGTTTTTGTTGTTTGTGAAATTTGTCAATGTCAATGACAACAATGTTGTTGTTGTTTTGTTTACATTCAACCATTTGCATACATACAGAAATACACACCTATTGTTGTATAGCTTGTATTATTATACGTTAATGCTTCCTACATAATTAGCTACAAAGTGGCACTGTTGTTTGTGGCACATAAGTTGTTTGTTGTTATTATCTTACATTTACTTTTACAATATTTGGTAGACGCTGTTATCCAGAGCGACTTACAAAAGATCTTATAAAAAAATCTTATCTTATCTTGTTGTTCGTATTGTATAGAGGTTTGAATAAGCAATTTTAAAAATGCATTTTAACTTTTTATATCCACTGTTTTAGGAAAAGATCCCTATTGAAATTGTCATATTCTTTCTCTTCTTCTCTTGAATTTATAGCAGCCTATAGATACATTTATAGAACTGCACATTGTAAGTCACTGTCTCAACCATCAGTTCAACATTTCACTGTTTATGAACGTTTGAAATGTAATTCCTAGAAACAAATTTGCTTTTCCTCTTCTAACCTACTTTTTCCCTAAATAAGGGTCACAAGGAGCCAACACACATGGGGCGAAAGGCAGGGGAACACCCTGGATAGGTCACCAGTCCAACGCAGATATAGATGAAAAACCACACACGCACACAAACACTCTCTCTCATGGACAATTTAGAATTACCAATTAACCTAAGGTGCATATTTTTAGACTGTGGGAGGAAACCAGAGTGCCCAGAGAAAACCCATGCAACCATGCATGCAAACACCGCACAGACAGACCCCTTGCCTGGGAATCTTACCCAGAACCTTCTTGCTGTAAAGCGACTTTGCTAACCATTATGCCACTATGTGCCTTTGTGCCTACATCACATTTTTCATTATTTTGGCTATTTTACATGTTTTAAAATTGTATTGGTTAACCATGTTGTTGACCAATAAAATGTTAGAGTTTTATAAAATGATGTATTTTATGAATGCATGGAAGTATCATTAAACTATTTGGCTTCATTCATCGAGACCATGTGCATAATTAGAGATGTTGGCTTATGCAAAATCCTACAATACAGATACAATGCCATTTTCTACCATACTTCCTGTCCACTAAATTTAGTTTTAAATACAAATGTAGCAACTGAAGACACAGATAGATGTAGCATCTAGAGACACAGATGACAAAAAGTTATTAAAAGATTTTTGCTTTTAAATCATAGATCAAAACCTTCAGATTGTGAGGCTACTATACTAACCTTTATGCCACCGTGTCACCAGATATAAAATTATTACTTTATAAATAATAGACTGTGAGAAAAGGCTTCATATGCATGGTAGCTATAATTTCTAAACTACCGTATAGTGACAAGGACAATAGATGTGGTTTTGCATAATATCATTTTTCTTAATCTCACAGATATCAAATACTTTTCTCTCTGCCTTTGATGAGCTTGAATTTGTTAATTCTTGCTTGCAGGTATAGTTCTTATTGTTATTATTATATATGAAGAACTAGGCAATACGTTTATTTATAATAGGTTGGGAAGTGGTGGCTTAGTGGTCAAGGTGTTACACGATACACGAAATACCGGGCTTCGATTCCCAGTACCACCAAGCAACCACAGTGGGCCCCTGAGCAAGGCCCTTAACATATAACTACAAAGTTGTAAGTTGCTCTGGTTAAGGGCATCTGTCAAATGCTGGAGGTAAATGTTTAAAATAACTTTAATAAATACACAAAAACAAATACAAACCTACAGTTCTTTGAAAAAATGCCCGTCTTATTTTGCTGTTGATGTTATTTTTATTCATGTTATTCTGCTGTGTGATATGACATCCTATCATCTGCACAAAGCCTGTAATACCCTCTCCTTAAACCTTCTACATTTGGGATAAACGCAAACAGTGATACACCACATGCCTCATCTTACCAATCTTTGACTTAATCAATGATCTTGAACACAAATGTCTTATTGTAATAACAAAAGGTGGCTAAACATGACAACACTTGAGATATTAAGTTTATTTTTATCTGCCTGTGTGTTGTGTTGTTAGTAATGAGTACATGATGTAATATGGTGCAAACGCTGTAATAAAAAGCATATCTAAAATTAGATTTGTGAATTCTCTTATTTGGAAGTCAAAGTAAACCGCAACAGTTTTGCCACAAATTTAAGTTTATATTTTTTAGCAACCGCCATTCTTTTCTTTGTACCTGTTGAAGTAGGGAGTGAGTTTATTTGACCATAAAAAAACAGTTATTTGTTGGTGGAGTGTGGGGGAGGAAGAAAAGATGGGTTATATTCACATGCCTAATGGTTCTTTAATAATTTGTTATGAAATGTATATGCTATAAGAAGCCAGGTAATGATCCCCTCAGTGGTAAATCATTTTGAGACATGTGCATTGAAGGAGGTGTTAAAGGACAATGAGAGCAATTCTCCTCTTTTCTGCTTAGATCATTTTCTTTTCTTCTACTCTCTTTTCTTCCTTCTAATCTCTCTTCGACTTTCAATTTTCCTTTTCTTTATGTTCAGAATCCTTTGCTGTTGTGTGCTTGCACACTTAAAATGTCAATTAAGTTAGAAGGTGAGAGTAAAAGAGAGAAACCTACCAGGTATAAAAATGTAAAAAAAAAAAAAAAGGAAGTGAAAGGTTATTAGAGGAGAAGAGAAAGAACAGCAGGAATTAAAAGATCCTGAGGTGTGGTGATGGAGCAAAAGAGAGCTGTGTTGTCATGGAAACTGGCAAGGCTCTGAAGACTAAAAACAAGAATGAAAATGGGTTTACCCCAGAGAGAGTGACTGAGTTGGATAACAAGATGGGAAAGAATGAATAAATTAAATAAAGCATTAACAAATGTGAGGGAAGTGGTTTACATCTAAAAAATTGAGGCCAACATTTTATGTCCAATGGATAATTGCCTTTCACACTCTTAACAAATGGCTTATATCTGTAAACATTAATAAGATAAAACACAGATGGTAATTAAAAAAAACTTTGCAAATTATCAGCAAAACCCATGACATATTTTAGTAAGAAGCTCTACTAATTAGGTTTGAGTGAGTTGAGATTAAGAAGTTTCTGTTGTGTTCTCCCTTTTATGGGTGCAAGCACTGTGAGAAGAGTTTTGCTAGTGTGTGTCTTTCACAGATTTAATTAATCTTATTAGAATGCAGTCATCTTTAGGAGAGAGCAAGCTTCTTTAATTCTACATGGCAACTGTTCAGATTGAAAAATGCTTGTGTTTGTGTAATGTGTGTCCACTTTATAGACAGAAGTATTTGGACTCCTTAATATTACTCTACTGTATATGTTTAAACATTCTATTCCACATTTAGTCCTACTTTGGCTTCTATAATAACCTTCAACCTGCCATTTGCATTCCAGAATGTTCATCCTGTGCAAAGCTGTAATTGTACCTGTGCTGTATGATGGTGGAAACAGTTGAACTGGCTGAGATTACATTACATGTCTCTGTGTGTATATAGCCTTTTGTGACATTTTGATTTGTAAATGGAGATTAAATAATGAAACAATATTATAATAACTATAATATAATACAACAATGTTACATCCTTAAAAGTCATTAAAAATTCACAGTGAGAGTTAATTTCAAAACGTGGGTTAGTCTCCTATGTTTGTCAATTAGCTAGTAATAATACAAAAACACATTACATCACTTCAGGAGGCCTTTCTTCACACCAGAGCCTTTATAATGGATGGATGGGCTTAATTTGAATTCTTTTGTACTGCTGAAAACTTGCACCCACTCAAGTTTGGAGAAGTCATTTTTAATATTACTCATTCATTCATTCATTCATTCATTCATTCATTCATCTTCTTTCCCGCTTATTCCATAATTCGCCTATCCCAGTGCACATAGGGCGAGAGGCACGGGTATAACCTGGACAGTTTGCCAGTCCATCGCAGGGCAACACATGGACAAAAACATTCACACGCATTCACTCCTATGGACAATTTTGACTCACCAATCAACCTAATGTGCATGTTTTTGGACAGTGGGAGGAAACTGGAGTACCTGGAGGAAACCCACGCAAGCGCGGGCAGAACATGCAAACTCCAAATAGAAAGATCCCTGGCCCGGGAATCGAATTCGGAACATTCTTATTGTGAGATGACGGTGCTAACCACTACACCACCTCGCCGTCCTTTAATATTACCGTCATAGAAAATTTAAAGTTACACCTCGGATGCCTTGTGGTTTGGTTAATGTTGGGGTAATTCTTATGTTTATGTAAATTGATATTGATTGTCATTATTCATGGGCCATTTTTAAGGAGATTCTCAAGCTAAATAGGCAGAAAAGGATGTTCATAAAATTGAAGTAAACTGTCTAATTATTATTTGTAATTTTATATGCATATTAATTTATCCATACATAACAGGCAAATGTTTTCCTTTAACTCTGACTGTCACCATTTGGCAGTTTTGTCATACTTTTAAAACCAATTAAAAAACAAAAAATAATTTTTGTTTTATGTTCAATCAACAGAAACAAGATATGTTAAGAAAAACATACAAATAACGCAATTAGCATATAATATTAACATTAACATACACAAGATTTTTTTATTGACTTCACCTTTATATACTTCACCTACACCATACTGGCTGTGAAATGTGGGTGAGGTTGCAAAGGTGTGAATAAAAGCAGCCAACATCTTGTTTATTGTCTTTGATTATTTGAATAAATGCACCCTTCCCTCTAACATTACACAGCAGACAATGAACTGAACAACACAGCAGCAAGCAGGGATGTGAACAGACACGTTAAAAAGCAGGGGCTCAAATGGGAAAAAAGGACACTTCTCTTCCTTAATAAACTCTTACTCACCAACCAATTTATTTTTACATTTCTCACATAATACCACATACTATATCGCAATCACATAATGGTTTCATCTCTTTAATAATCAGTGCACATTATTACATGAAGCTATTTGTGCATTAGATACAAATGGATAATGGTAAATTATAGGTCATTCTTTTCGTCCAAAGATATGACTTAAACTTATTGCAAAACTGGAAAATCACACAAAACATTTGCACAGTGTTGACCAACTGTCAGAATAGACATGGCAGTAAGGTAGATGGAAAGTGCAAGAGAACGCATGCAAGAGAGATGTTTTACATCTTTTTTATTGATTGATTGATTGATTATTAGGGCAGCGTGGTGGTTATCACTCCTATGGACAATGTGGGAGGACTGTGGAAGGAAACCGGAGTACCCGGAGAATCCCAATCAAGCGCATGCAAACTCAAGAACATGCAAACTCCGCACAAAAAGATCCTCGGCCTGGGATTCGAACCCGGGAACGCCTTGTTGTAAGGCGACCGTGCTAACCACTATGCCACTGCAAAGTGAATATACAAAATGTCAAATGCAACCAGGACACAATTATACAAAGTATAATGGCATCAACATCACGTTCCAAAGCAATCACAAAGAAATAGTTTTCCAAGTTGCCATGTTATAAGTCGTCGCTATGTTACAAACATGCAAAACTGTGTTACAAATAGTCAAAAACATTACAAATAGTTAACCCATTTCGGTTAAAACATTTTAAATATTTACAGATTTTTTGTTGTTGTAATTCTATTGTTTTGATTTTGATCGTAGTGGATAGCACAGTCGCCTCACAACAAGAAGGTCCCGGGTTCGAATCCCAGGCCGGGATCTTTCTGTGTGGAGTTTACATGTGCTTCTCGCGCTTGCGTGGGTTTCCTCCGGTTTCCTCCCACAGTCCAAAAACATGCAGATTAGGTGGATTGGTGATTGTAAATTGTCCATAGGAGTGAATGTTTGTGTGAATGGTTGTTTGTTTATATGTTGCCCTGAGATGGACTGGCGACCCGTCCAGGGTGTATCCCCGCCTCTTGCCCTGGGATAGGCACCGGATTCGGGAATAAGCGGGTAAGAAGATGAATGAATGAATGATTTTGAATTGATTAAAAAATTTAGTACTGTGTAGTTTAACTAGTAAGTTAAAATAACAAACATGCATATTAAAAAAATACATGTGCTTTTGTGAGTGTGAATCATTTTAAGTACATTTCTCTTGGATTCTTTATAAGGCAAAGCTGGCTGCTACTTACGAAAACCATACATTTCAGTTACTGTGTCACCTAGTGGTGTCGTGCAGAAGTAGAAAGCTTGTTCTGGTTGGCCACCTTTTGTACAAATAATAGAGGTGAATCCTATGAAGACCTAAGCATTTGTGGAGATGGAGGGTCTGGCTCCCCTTCTGCATGACTGATTTTGCCTGGTGGACAAGTTGGTACCAGCCAAGTGAACATCCTAAGAGTTTAACAGTTTCTGAAATACTCAATACTGAATACTTAAACTAGTCTACCTGAACCATAGTCAAAGTCACAAAGATTTATTTCTTGGTGTTGTTGCTTTATGGTTTACCTTTATTTATCTATTGACTTAAACTTTTTTATGCAGGTGTATATGTCTTTTCAATTAAATCAGCCATTTAAATGAAATAGATCTTCTTCCAGCCAAGTTTCCATTAAATGAGCTCTTTGGAACAATAGATGGTTAGCATTGGAGTGCTTAATGAAAGTACTGCAGATTTAAAAAGGCTTCATAACAGCACATACTATAGGACCTGTCAATTTCTTAACACCTAAAAAAAGCCCATGAATTTTCTTCTCAATAGCTTTCTTAGATTTCTCTCTTCACAGCATTCAATCACCAATTTCTTTTTATTAAAGGCCATCTCAATACTTTATTGATGTATTTTCAACCTTCAGCCTACCTCTTAGTCACTTATGAGCACTCAGAGACACAAAGCAAGCGGATGTATTTTGACACCTAGAGCTGCTGGAATCCCATCACTGGATGCCATGCTCACTCATAGTCTGAGTTGATGGGTTGGTTGCCTGGCAACTAGTGGTTTCCGTGGTGACAGTACATTTGGCAATGCGTCTCTAACAGAGAAATCAGCTGGCCGTGTACAGTTTATATAGTTATAGAAATATTACATATGCCTGTGCATTGTTTTATTTAAATGCATATGTCCTATGTATTCACATACTAACCAGAGAATTAACAACAACTAGGCTTTCATATGTTTAACTTGTATAACTAACTATTCATTTAATATAGCTTAAATTTTTTACATTATAAATTATTTTACACAAAAGTATCAAGCGTAGAGTAACAGCTACAGAAATACGTCCTTTATCTCTTTATTCTCTGCACATATCCAAACCATCTCAACCTAGCCTCCCTCACCTTGTCTCCAAAACATCCTATATGCGCCGTCCCTCTAATAAACTCATTTCTAATCCTGTCCATCCTTGTCACACCCAATGGAAATCTCAGTATCTTCAACTCTGCCACCTCCAGCTCCACCTCCTGTCTTTTTGACAACGCCACTGTCTCTAAACCGTACAACATCGC
>JAOTRA010000025.1:3434074-3456167 GCA_026260255.1 Pseudolaguvia tuberculata | reverse complement strand
TACAAAAGTGCTTTGAGTCTCTACTTACATTCATCAATAATGGTACCTTGGATTACAAGCAAGTGAGCAAACCTGAGCAAACCTGCTTAAAAATATAAGGTATAAGTGCTGATATTTATGATATGTGGTCAGGTGTCTACTAACTTATGTTTAGGCTCCATAATGTAAACTGTTTTTTAGCACAGATATCTCCCTGACCTTCAGCCTAACGAACACATTTTGAAGTATCTAGCTATAAGACTCACCTCTGTCTTGCTCGGTCCCACTCTCAGAATTCTCAGTTGATGAAGAATCTGAGTTCACCTGCATCTGCTCTCTGATGATATCCAGTCTCTCACAGATCCCCTGGGATGCTGGGTTGTCATTACCATGACACAGGAGTGAGCCATGGTTCAATGGCATCATCTCAAGGCTATCAAGCTGGCAAGGTACCATGTGGTGTTTTAGGCCACTTGTAAAACTGTCATTGGCTTTTGTGTAACACCTGGTCATAAAATCAGAAAGACATTTGGACCTAATTAAATCATCTTCCAGTCTGATTCAGCTTCAGTGCGCATTTTAACACAAGGGTCTGCTTATCCTTGCTGTATTCAATCTTTTTATAAGACAGTCACATTTAAGTACATGCACATGTCCAAACCCGAAAATATAAATATACACAGAAACACACTAATTACTGTAAATAAATAAAATCACAGACACACAGCAAACTCTGAATGACTTCTGTTCTTATCAGGTCCATTCAGTCTGGCACTTCCTGCTGATTTGTGGGAAGTTGAGATGTAAACATTGCTGTCATTAAGGGAGTTGCATGGCTGCACTCTGAATAAACTGTTTGTGTTTCACACACTAGAACAGATAAACAAACTACACTGATGGACAAATGACACTGTGTGTGTATCTGTGTGTGCATGTCTGGACCAAAAAAGACACTTGAGGCCGAAATGATTGGCATGTTCCCTCACCTATTGTTATTACAGAAGTTTTGGCAGTTCATGCAGTCAGACGAGTCGGTCTGGGGTACAGAAGTGTACATATTCCCTCGCTGCAACAGCAGAAACACAATTAATTAGATGCTATGTTATGCTGCAATATATTGTATCTGTAGCTTTTCAAACATTTTATTGTTCTCAGTTCTAAAGATTTAGCATCAACCAATACAAAACAAACTTACATCAATTGCTATCTGTTTTTTTAAAATAAAGAACTAATAGTTCTAAATATTTGGCTGTTGAGTCATACAAGGAATATTGTTAAAGGCAATGAGGCTGTAATTATCAAAATAATGTGGAACTTTCTGTAAATCTATATCATTCTTATTATTGGTTACAGCCAGCCAGACTGAATGTCTCAACCTACTTACACTATGCATATGATGATGTGTATGCTCAAAGTCCACAGAACTATGAGGCAGGGCTGAGTCATTCGTGTGTGAATGTCCTAGACTGTAGGAAGTGCTCGAGCCATTCAGTAGAGTCAGACCATTAGGAGGTTTATGGTGAAGGTGATGGCAAGCCTGGGGCATGACGGACCCATTGTTTCTGTAGCTCCCGTGCATGCTGCCATTGAGCTGGCTGGAGCCAGAAAGTGTTGTGTACTCCATAATGTGACCATTCATCTCAGCAGACTGGTACAGGTAACCAGGAGGGTTGTATTCTAAACGTTGACAAAATACAGAATGAGAGAAAGAAATGAAGCAACAAGAGTGTCAAAGCCAAAGTTTCTTGATACCCACATATGTGTGTCTTCCCAAAATGTTAGCACTAATGGTGTGTTATAAGTGGAATAAAAGGACTCGATTGTCCCGCACAAAGCCCTGAACTCATCCGTAGTAAACAACTTTAAGAGAAACACTCCACAATCTAATGAAGAGAATTTCCAGAAGAAAGGAAATTCTAATTGAATATTAGAGTAGTAAATATGAGATTTAGAATATTTTCAGAAATCACACATGGATGTGATAGGAAGGTGTCCTAATACTTTTGTCTATAAAGTGCACATTATTGGTCTTGGCTTAAAGGAAGAGTTCAAATGGAACATATAAATATACAGGTCCTTTTCTTTAGGATATGTGAACTACAACTTTTACTCTGTTAGTCAATCCCATATAGAGCTTAACAGTGCCTGGTGGTGCAGGTAAAAATGTGGCAGTGGATCATTCCACAGGCTTTGACTGGGACATGGACTGGGACTTACTGTGCATGTGGTGCTGCTGCCGATTTCTCCACAAGCACATGATGATGAAGATGAGCAGGATAAGCACCATGACACCTAAAATGCAGCCCACAATCAGGTACAAGACACCACCTGCTGAAGAGCTTGAACTGGGATGGTAAACAGCTGGTGGAGTGAAGGGCCGCTGACTGGGAGCACCGGGTGGTTGACGTGCTGTAAAAAAAAATAAAAAGTCTAACCAGAATCTATTCATAAGCTAACTATGCAAAAAATGTTGGGGTCCCCGTGGCTACCAGTACATGAAATGACATCATACAATGCTATTAAAGTATTTATACCCCTTGAACGTTTTCACATTTTGTCACCTTAAAATTAAAAAAATCTTTTATTGAGATTATATGTAACTCACCAACACAGGGCATAATTGTGAAACGGACTGAAAATGATACTGTTTTATTTATACAAATAAAAATCTGAAAAGTAGTATTCACCTTTTTTATTTTAATACTTTATAGAGTCACTGTAACTGCAGTTGCAGCTGCAAATCTTTTGGGTTATGTATTTACCAGAGTTCTAGAGATTGAAAACCAGTGAGTGACTGATTAATACTAACATTATTGAAGAAGCAGCAGTACTGCAGCAAAACTCTTATTAATGTCCCAACAAAAAATCCTTCTGGTACAGAAAAAAAGGTTACGGTTACATTTACAGTGGGTTATGGGCCTTGCTCAAGGGAGGTGGGTGGGGTGGTTTAGGTGGGAATCTGAACCCCGATCTTTCTGGTATTAGTCCAACACCTTAACTACTAGGCTACCACTTCCCAAGGTAAGTTTAGAAAAGGATTACCAAAATAATTAGTTATAATAATGGCAACACAGGAACCACCTGTGTACTCCATCTTTGTACTATAGCAATGTATTTGATGAGGCAGCAATTCATCAGAAGCAAAGTTTCAAATTCTTTAGAAGAATCCTTCTAACTAAACCATTTGATCATTTAAAATCACTGCTATCTTATTCATACAGTTGGTATGGAAAATATTCAGACCTCATTAAAATTTTCACTTTTTGTTATATTGCAGCATTTTGCTAAAATCATTTAAGTGCATTTAATCATTTCTTTTTTTAATAAATTCAGCAAAACTAATGAGGGGAAAAATTAACTTAAATGAAATATTTTTACCTTAAATAGCTAAGTACGTCTGTAACTGTTGTTTTATTTCCGATTAAGACAGGGGTTTGTTTTTCTTACTAGAGTGAAATATGAATTTTTTCAGGCCACATGGTTTAATCAAATTTCTAATCAGACTCAAATAGTTAATACTGCTGGCTATTAAGATCCATAACAATTGCTAGAGATAATTAACTAAAAGAAAAATAAGATTATGCTAACATTATGCTATTATGTATATGATAATTTGAAATACTTTATGCACTTTGCGTCTGTCACGTGATTGAACTCTATTGAGCAGTTAAAAGCACCAAGCAGTAGCGGCTTGGTGGTCCTGGGATCTGAACCTTTGGATCAATTAACCACTGAGCAACTACTACAGCTGCGATTGTAAAATGTAGGATGAAAGCAAACAATCATTTGGTAAACAAACCAGTGCAGCAAACGTCTTACAGGTTCAAAGCTTTGTTATAATAACAGGTCACTGTGTGCACTGAGTCTGGGTTTGATTACCGCAGGCTTGTATTAATAACAGTCATTAGATCATGACGTAAAGGCATTGAGGCACAATGTGTCCCATTGTATGTGCCTCTAATAAACCATTGCTGTGCTCAGGTCTGTGATTACAGCAGTGACATTTACAGCCTCCTGCAGTCTTTCCAAGTTTCATTATTGCATGAGTATAACATTATTCTTTTTCTTATTATCTCATTCTTCTTCTGTTATTCTCCTTCCATTTTTACTTACCTTTTGTTTCACATATCATCACATTGCTGTAATCGCTTTCACCAGCATCATTGTAACACTGCATCTTGATGTCGTACGATGTCTCAGGTTGAAGCTGGCCAATCATGTGCCAGCGCTTGACCCCTGTGGGAAGATGAAAAAGCAGTTAATAATATGGCAACACAGTAACACAGGCCATCCCTCCAGAGTTTTTATTACTCACTATAAACCAAGTAAACCTCTTCCTCTGTTATTCTCTTATTCTCTCTCACTAATTTCTTCTCTCTTACACTATGTCCCATGGTGCTCCAGACTCATGTTTTATTACAGGTTCCTTTCAAGGCAACTTAAATGTTTGCTCTGGCTCATACACAATTACTCAGATAGCTCTTTAATCACAGGTTGTAGCCTAAACTTTATATTAAAACCAATAATACATTCTTAAATAGCTAATAAGGCTTACATTTCTGAGGTTGAATTGTCTGAAAAAAAGTACAAAAGTATTGGGACATCTGAGAGTCACATCTTATTTCAGATTTATTTACACATTATCTATTAAAATAAACTTCTAGAGAGGCTTTCCACTTGACCCTGGAGCCTGACTGTGGGGACTCAGATAAGAACAAAACTATCATTGGTGACTAAGTTTGGTGTGCAGTAAGTGTTTTATTTATTTTTTTTTACAAGGTTAGCATTAGGGTTAAGGCTTTGTGTAGAACACAAAAATATGTTCTATCGAGTCATAACACATGGAGGTCAGGAACACTGTCATGCTGGAACATGCTGGAACGTTTACTTTTAGAAAAGGCAAATCTTCAAGGTTAAAGTTTCAGAAAGCACATGGGTGTACTTGCAAGGTGTTCACAAACCTTTGTCCATATAGTGTATGTATTTTTTTGTCTGTTATATTTAAAGAATCGCTGTTAAAGAATAGTGGGCTTACATAACTGAGGAAATTTTAAGTAATTGTATGGTTTCATTTTGGGAGGTAGCCATGTATTAACAACATTTTAAGCCCATCTTGTTACCATTCTGCAGTTCACTGCACATCAATCAACAGATGTATCCCAGAGAATATCCCTCACCCGCATACACACAAAGACAAAATAGAAAAATTACCAGCATGCAGGAATCTGTCCTACCTTCTACAACATCTCTTTTATAATCACCATCATTGTCACTGTCAGTGGGACGATAGTAGATGTAGAAGCCCTGGATGGGGGTGTTGTTGTTACTGGACGTGGTGTACTGTAGAGGAGAATCAGAAACAGCTGAATTACCTGTTTGCAAATACAAGTTAATAAGAGTGAACTAATAAAGTCTGAGAATAGTTTATATTCATAGAAAAATCTGCAGAGCATCGTGAGAACAAGAATTATTCCGGATATGCATGTTTTTTCACATCTCTATTCATTGTTGTGAAGGCATGTTTCTAAAGCTTTTCTTGTATGACATAAAATACGTCACCAATGGAACGCCTATGATAGTTGCTAAGTAAGAGTGACTAAACAAGACTATGTAGATTATCTGGGATATTATTAGTTATGGTGACCTGTCTAGGGTGCACCAGCAGACCTCTGTGACCCCAAATTAGGGAATAAGTGGGTAAGAAAATGAATGAATAAATTATTAGTTATACCGCCAAAAAAATGATACATTTAAATTAAATTATTTTTTATACACTGCAAAAAAATTACTTTAATTCAATTTTCTGCATTAAAGTATGATGAAAAAGTGGAAAGCAGTTTCCATGAATTTGTTGATTCTATTATGAGTAATTAATATTATGAGTATTATTGCCATTATTGTCATATGCAACAATGCCTTTTTTCAAAATAGTGTATTAAAGTTAAAGCAATGTTTGTGACAAGTCATGGCAGTGACAAAAACAGTGGTTAGATAGCAAGGATACAAAAAAACCCACCTACATGCCCTGTACATAAAAAAAGATTGAAACTGAGAAATATTAAATATAAATAAATATTGCTCAAGGTACTGTTGTACTTACAGTCCATCGCACCATAATCTGTGTGTCACCAACAGCATCAGTAGAAGAGATGTGAGGGCCAGCCACTGGGCGGTTGGTCACAGGTGAATTTGTCATTGCTATCTGGTATGGTCTAGAGGTGGCACTGTGGGGACTTTCGCCGTAGTTGTTCAGGGCAATTACACGGAAACGGTACGTGGAACCTGTGGATGGAAAAATGAAAATAGTTTACAAATCTGAATAGGACGTTCATCAAGTATGTCTGGGAATTACTTTACAAAACCCAATGCTTTTCAAAGTGGGGTTCAGGAATATGTATGGGCCAATGAAGCATAGCTACAGTGTATAGATAAAAGCTCTGGAATACCTGAACAGCACATGTAATAACATATTCTATTATTCTAATTCGGGGTCAAAGGGGTCTGCTGGTGCCTATCCCAGCACATATAGGGCGAGAGGCCTGGGTACACCCTGGACGGGTCGCCAGTCCATCTCAGGGCAGCACATAGACAAACAACCATTCACACACACATTCACTCCTATGGACAATTTAGAATCACCAAAACTGACCTAAACTGCATGTTTTTAGACTGTGGGAGAAAAACCGGAGTACCCGGAGGACAGAAAGATCCCCGGGCTGGGAGTCGACCCATCTTCTTGTTGTGAGGCAACCGTGCTATCAACTATGCCACGATGCCACACGTATTTAAACATTTACTATAAAAAATATTCCTACACGTTTAGAAAATCTAATTAAAGGATTTCATTCAGCCACAAAATAACAAGTAAACTGAAGCAATAATGCTAGGTAAGAAGATCAGGGGGTGTAGTCGGCATCCCAGTTCGTTCCACAAGCTTTAAAATACAAATTTGAAAAAAAAAATGCAGCAGTGGAAACATGCGCTACAGTTATTAACAATATTTTTTCTTTAAGTCTTTATAGATATTAGTGTGCTTGGCCTGTTCCATATATAGAATGCCTTCAAGCCAAAGATTAAAAAAAACCCAACATAAACACAAGTAAACCGAAAAGTAAAGTTAACAAGGACCAGTTAAGTTAATATGTGCTATTATTGAAAAGGAATCAAAAGCTTCTTGCCTTTTATAAATAGACAAAAAAAAATTATCCCACTTATTTCAAGAATCATCTTTGTACCTAAATTTGTCCCTGGCTGTAAATGGTTTGAGACCCCATGGCATGTTTTGTACACCCATATGATTGAAGAAATATACACAGTTAGACTTTTGAAATGTTTAACGTCTGTAAACTCACAGCCATGGTTTTTGTAACTTTTTTTGCATGAGATGACAAAAAATAAAGCAAGCAAATCATGAAATAAAATGTAAAATGTAGTTTGGTGATTGTGTGTTTAAAGTCTATTCAAAACCAGTGTCAGTTATACATTCTTATATACAACTTTAGCAGTAAAATGTTCTTCAAATAAATTAACTCTAGCTTGGGATATTTTGGTGCAAGAAGACTTGCTAAAACTGAAACATTATTTTCTTCCTGAGGTTTATGAAAGCTCTTTGTTTTCTAGGATAATATTTAGTGTTTGCTTGTAGATGCAGGCATATAAGTGTTTAGTTTAAAACAAGTGAGTGTGTGCAACCTGACCTGCTTCTAAGTGGCGCACTTCCACAGATAACTTGAGAGGTGAGATGTTATCATCAGCTACAATCCAATCTGCATTACGGCCTTTTCTGTACTCTACACGGAATGCTGTTATTGGAGAACCACCATTGGCCCGTGGGATCCATGTGACATAAACCGAATTCTCTGATGCCATAGAGATGGTTGGCCGATCTGGGGCCTCTGGAACTGCAAGACAAAACAAACTAAGTAAACCTGAAACCATAAACACAACGATTCAAGTTTCTAGACTGAACATGACAAATGACCATGTTTCCTGAGAAGTAGGAACTGTTAACAATCCATCTTGTTAAAAGGCAAAGACAAAAGAAGCAGCTAAAGAAAAAATAAACAGAAACACACACAACATAGACAAACCACATGCCAGAGTGAAGCATGTACTTACTGAACGGGCTCTGGGCCATATAGAAATAGAGGCAAAAAGAAAGAGAGAGAATCAAGAGAATTTTAGTAAAAAAAAGTGGTTATCTAATTAATGTCCAATTATAGAAACTCTATTAATTACACACACAAATCCACATGCATGGCTATGGCTAAAAGGTTGTGACCAGCACACCTAGAACTGCTGCCACAAAGCTTAAAGCACACAACTAGCAAGTTGGTATATGTTTTATATGCTGCGGCATGTTGTTCAACTGAAATTAAATAGACCAAACACTGTTCCAGCATGACAATACTGCTGTGTACAAAACCCTTAAACTTCATGAAGTTTGCTGTTATGGTTATAGTCTTAGAACTCATTTGTCTTGCATTGGGACCTGATTTTCATTTATTCATCTTCTAACCTAATTCAGGATCACAAGAGTCTGCTGGAACCTAACCCAGCACGTAGAGCAAGAGGCAGAGGTACACCCTGGAAATGTCACCTATGGACAATTTAAAGTCACCAATCTACATGTTTTTGGACAGTGGGAGGTGACTGTGCTAACCACTCTGCCACTACGTAGCCGCCCTAGTCTTAATATGAATGAACACCATTTAAGTAAATTAATAAAGGAAACAATTCCAAGTTAAATAACTAGCTTTACAGTAATCAAACGAATAAATGTTTTCTTATTACAATGCTGTTACTGGTTACTAACAATAAAAAGTGGGGCTATAATTATGTATATAAATAATTATTTAGCTCAGTGAAGTGGTTTTCATCCGATTAGAATCTCTTATAGTCAATGAACCTGAAAAGTTTTTTTTCTCTGGTGTATGTGGGCGTGTGTATTGGGAGTTGGAGAAACTACATAGCTGATAAGGATTGGCTTAGGTAGAGGCAGAGTGAGAATGTTCATACACAAACATGCACAGATATTACATACTATTTAGTGTATTGCTTCCACATTAGTCACAAACAGCTGGAATGATTCAATAAAAGGTCACCTCTGTCATGCATGACCACTCCATAATGTGTATTGATGATTTTATCTTCAGGTGGTTTCTCAGGTAAAGACACATATGGGGCCTTAGAGGGATTCTTACTGGAGGAAGAGCTCTTCTCTAAAAAAATTACAGAATAACAATTTTGAAAAGAGAAGAAATAAGAGAGGGCACAGTGAAGAAAGAGAAGTGCTGGGAAGAGATCAGCTGTGATTTATGGCTGTGTTATTTCCTCTGTGGACAGTGGCTTGACTGTACTAGTGCAGTGTGGAGGTCTGTATGCCTCATTTAGCCTCACTGACTGGACATGTGTTGCTGTGCACAGTTACATGTTTTTAGATTGAAGTGACCTGACTCTAATAAACTCCGCTCTGTGTGTCTCGATGTATTAAACAGAGCTGTTCAGTTTTGTTGTACAAATAGGCATAATGGTTATGTATTTTATTATTATTATAATTTCATTGTCATGTTGGGTTATATAGGTTTAGAAGACAAATTATTAAAAAGGCAAAAATAAATACAGCAACAATGCAAATGTTTAAAGATTAGATTATGGGAGCAATATATATTGCTTCATATATTGCATATCCAAATAAAGAGCAACATCGTTTTCGACAGGTAGCAGTCTACAGTTTTATGCTCAATTCAAGAGTAAAGTTCAAATTTAGCAATTATAATCGCTCTTTGTTGTTTAAGTCAAAATTCAAATTGTACAGCAGATTAGAATATATACTAGCTTGTTTATTTATTTATTTATTTAAAATTTAAAAAGCAAATCAATAAAAGAAGTTGAACTAGTTTAAGGTTAAAACTATCCATATCTATTGACCTGTGGTGGTAGGACTCTAAAAGCAGCAATGTTGTCGTTGGAATTTACCAACTTGGTGTCACTGCTGTGTCAGGAGTAATCTGCCAAATAACAACCAGCTAAGAGGTGGGAGAAAGTAAAAAAGAGTGTAGTGAATAAATGACATCATAATTATTTTCTCACCCTTTCCTGTTCGAAAGGTAAGCATGGCAGGCTGTCCCTCACCAGCACTGTTACGTGCTACCATTAGCACTTCATACAAACTGGAAGGCTCCAGGTCCGAAAGAGGAAGGCTTCTTTCACTACCTGGAACTCGTACTGTATGCCAACTGCCTACTACAGTGCCCTTTTCATCCACCTAACACACAAACACAGTTAAAGATCAACATGGATGAACAGATAGCACATACACTAGACAGATAGTACCACAATGAACTGACATATGGATTATAGTTTTGTTCCTTTTATCTATGAATAAGGACCAGGGAAATGCACAGTTCCTATTTAAAAGCTCTAAAGGTGAAGCTTGTTATTTGCCATGATTGCTATGTATGATAATAAAATGAAGATTCCCTTAGCAACACCAGGGAAGACTATTGGCTCACGCACATTATGGAGTGCAACATAAATATAAACAATAGACTGTAGTGTAACATGTTTAAAATTATTCCTCTGAAATATACAACTACAATTTATAATCAATGCCAAATCACAGCTCAGTGCATTCTTACAACTTTACCAAGTACATTTCAATACTATATACTGACCAGTTTTTACAAAGTATATACAATTATAAATGAATACTATGCAATGATCTGTAACATTTATCACCTTGCGATATTTAACAAAGTATGCATTGACTGGCTTGCCCCAGTCTCGTCCTGGCCGCCATTCTAGCTCATATGCGTTGGGTCTGTGGGTTTGTGGCGGACTGATAATGATTGGTGCCTCTGGCGTCGGCTTGTCACTGATCCTCTCTGTGAATGAACCTCGTGCATCACCTTTAGCTGGATTATCCTCTGAAGGCAAGAGCAATCCCATACCTTCATCACTTTGCACTAGATGGACAGTTGGTTGTGTGGATGTAGCAGCTGCAGTGGTGGAGTGGGTTTGAGTTTCTGTCAAAACAATGAAATACTTTGGATGAAAAAGTGGATTTTAATGTATTTAAATGGATTAGCACACATTTAACTAATGTTATTCTGTATGAGCAAAGTAGTACTTTGTAATTATTCTCACACAACACATTTTAACACATTTCATACAGGCAGCATTTAACAAGTCTTTGTTTATACTGTACATAAACAGTAGTAGTAAATTGAACTAAAAGTGTCAAACACAATTGTTGTCTCATGTAGTTACTGCAGGAGGAATCCATGTAGGAAACTTCATACCACTATAATACCACTATAGAATTATTTCAATTAATACTTAAAAACTCAGCAGCCAAGTCTTGGACAACACTGCACAATGATGCTTTGTTTATCATTCCCTACTAAACGGAATGCTGTCTGCAGCCAATAAGACAAATAATGAAAGCTGAAAACATTGCTAAAGTAAGTGACCAGTGGACAGGGGGTGATTGTGTGTCTTTCTATTTAGTTGAATGATCTATTCACATTCCAAACAGGGAAGAGAGTTGAATATCGGTGAGCAAAAAACAGCATTCCCAGTTTTTATTGTACATAAACTGATAATGAGAAACCGGACTAAGGCATGATATCTTTACATCTCTTATCTGTCCTGCTTCTGGTTTACTTAAAAAAACAAACAGTCTTAAAAATGAAAGCTGTAGAGCAAAGCATAAAAACCATACCAGTATATCCTGGTGTCAATGAAAACTATAAACAAAAATTGACTGCAAAAATGAATTTTCTTTATCCAGATCCTGGTCAATGGTGGAAAGCAACTCATTAAAATTTATTAACTAATTGACATGTTTTTACTTTCATGAGCATCATTAAATTGCAGTAATTCAAACATATACTATATACTTACAAGTGGATTTAACTAAGCATAAGATCTAGGGTTGCTGCAATTGGTCTAGGTTCAGCAACAGTATGTGCTCAAAGAATGAGGTCAGCTGACTACCTGAATATACTAAATGACCAGCTTATTCCATCTTATTATATATATATATATATCTTATTCCATTTTTTTCTACCCTGATGGCACGGGCATATTTCAAGATGACAATGCCAGGATTCATTGGGTTCAAATTGTGAAAGAGTGGTTCGGGTTTGGGACCGGCACTAAGTCTTGTGCCACCCTAAAGGCTGGAATTGTATGGGCAATTTAGACTCACAAATCCGCCTAAAGTACATGTTTTTGGACCGGGAATTAAACCTGGGACCTTCTTGTTGTAAGGCAACCGTGCTAATTACTACACCACCGCGCAGCCCAACTAATAACACTAGAGTAAATTCTTAAACATAAACATTATTAAATACAAGTAAATCATATAAAATAAAAAGTTTCCTGGGTGTATCCACGCCTCTGTATGCTGGGACAGGTGCAGCAGACCCCTGTAACCTCGAATTAGGGAATAGGCGGGTAAGAAGATGAATGAATGAAAAAGTTCTTTTCTTTTCCAATTGCTTACATTTACTTTAGACAAAACTATCAGTGTTTATGAGGATATCTTGACGATTAAGTATGTATTTATGAGCTGTCCAAATGTAAAACATCATGCAGAAAACTATTGAAATGCAGTAACTTGAGTAGGTGTTAAATGCTTTACTTATACTTTAATCATATTTTTGAATACTTTAATCTGTAGTGATTATTTATAATAAAGGCAATTAAATTTAATGTTTTAAAGCAATAATGGTTTTTTTTTAATTAAACAACTCATCATTTGAAGTTAACAGCAGTTATTTTCCACAGTTTTGTGGTACATTACATGAATGTAATGCTGTAGAGCATAAAACAGTCAGAATAGCAAACATGCAAAATGTAATCCACTTAGCAGAAATCAAGGAACAGGAAACAATCCAAACACGGCACATAATCAACTTGGAACTGTAGAGAGTGTCAGTATTCTGGTGAAATACCTGCCTAATGTTTTAAACGTTGTTTTGTACTAATTAAAATAATATAACTCCTTAAAACTCCAGAGACTTATTTTTGCATGTGAGGAAATTCTGTAAAAACCTTTAAATTCAATGAGGCAATGTAAATGTCAGGAGAATTCATAAAAAAAGAAGCTCTTGTTTGGTTTTAAGCATTGTGTGCTACAACTCAAAAAGTCAAAATGTTTATAATTCGAAAAGAGACTGAAATGTCAGCTGACATTAAACTTTAAATACTATCATCCAAACGCTGAGTCGTAAACATTTTTGTAACAGTACTATAAATTAAACTTATTATTTTTATTCATGCCATTTAGTAATTCTGTGGTGGCAAAAGTGATCCAGAACAGAACAAGAGTGAATCAAAGAGACATCTTTCTAGATCTTTCAGTGCGTAGTTTGCATGTTCTCACCGCACCTGCTTGGGTTTTCTCCAGGTACTCCAGTTTCCTCCCACAATCCAGAACTATGTACATTAGGTTGATTGGTAATTCTAAATTGCACATAGGAGTGTGTGTGTGTGTGTGTGTGTGTGTGTGTGTGTGTGTGTGTGTGTGTGTGTGCCCTGTGATGGACTGGCAACCTGCCCAGGGTGTACCTTTGCCTCTTGCCCCATGTGTGTAAGCAAACCCCTATGACCTCGAATTAGGGAATAAATGTAAGGAAGATTGGATAGATAGATAGAGAAAGGGAGAGAGAGACATGCATAAAGTAAAAAGAATAAGTAAATTACTTCTCGTAAACCATAACCTGGAATGTGTTCATCAGAGACCTTAACAGATGTTGTTCCCAGCATGTACTGTGTTCATAACCTGAACGTTGATTGCAAAGTTTTACATGATGTCCACATAATTTTACAGAAGTTTTTTACATGAAATCCAAAGCTCACAGACACAGTGAGTGAAAAAACTTTATCACTTTGTATAATTGCTCATGAAAAGGAAATTATAAGACTATAATTTAAATGGTTGGTTTATTCTAACAGTTAGAGCCAAAATAATAGATAAAACATCCAGCAAAACTTTAAAAAGGTTTATAAATTTGATTTGTATTCCAATTAGTGAAGTAAGTCTTTAAACTGTTTGGAAAAAAAAGACTATCAAGACCAATCCACAAGTTGGAGAGATTTTGTCCCAATGGAACAACCATATATGACCCTTTTTGAATTCCGCGACTGGGGGGAATAACTTTCTCCCCCCAAGATTTGACAGCATATTGTCCCTTTTATGCATTGAAGTTGTCCTGTCTTTCATGCCCAAAGCCTAAAGTTTTCACCTCTATGTTTGATGGGGGGATAGTATTCTTAAGGTCATAGGCAGACACGCTGAAACCAACACATTGACTTGGTGCCAAAAGATCTGGATTTTGGTGTCATCTGAGCCCAAATCACTCAGTTCTTATCTGAATCATTTAATTAGCAGGGGGATTTTGCAGTCATTTCAGGATTTCAGTCCTTCATCCAGTCCATCAATTTTTTACTTAGTGAATATGGTCCTAACCATCTTGAGACCACTGAAATTGATCGGCCTGTGTAGTTCTGGGCCAATTCCCCACTGTTCATGATTATTAGAACTCCACCAAGTGAGATCTTGCATGGAAGGCCAAACTATATGTCAGCTTCTCATCAAGCTGTTGATGGCCTTGCTTCTTTATATTGCCATTAAAGAAAGTCCCTTTAAGAGTTTTTCCAATTTCAGCTTATTGCCAGTAAGAGATACCTGGTAAAAGATACCTGGGAGCCAGAAATCTTGCTGATTGATAAGGGAAGAAATATGTATTTCATACATTAAACACAAATCAATTTATACTTTTGTAAATTTTACTGGACGTTTTAGCTTTTTATCAACTCAATGGTAGAATAAACCAAGCTAAAAATTAACTGATTATTTCTTACCTCTGCAGGAGAACAAATAATGTTCCTAACTGTTAACTGTTAATAGAGTCTGATAAACTAGAAAGTACATTCCTTCATCATACTTAGTATTTCTAAGCTGTACCACAACCTGGAAAAAGATACAGATAGATAAATGCCATGTTGCCAATTTCAATGTTTAAGTGTCATTTATTTAAATTATTGTGATTTTAGAATAGCCCTAAAGACCGGACTGACCCTGCAATATTTTTCCATAATACACCCCCCCCCCACCTCCCCCAAGAAACTGAGATGAACATACTTTACATAAACAAGATCTTGCATTTAAGACCTGCTTTTTATCACAACCATATTCTGTCATGTAAGCCAGGAAAAAACAACATTTGTAACTGACCTCAGCTATCTATTTTTAAAGCCTGCATATCACTGCTGTTATCCGGCTCAGAAGGGCATGGCAACACTGATAAATAAAATTTGAGAAGAGAGAGAATTTTGTGCACTAAATGTGTGTTAATAAGTAGAAAAGCAGTTGTGTGCAAGGTTGACAGCAGGGTGGTCTGTTTCTCATCATAACCTTGTGCAGTTACTCCTTACATTCCGTCGTTCGAGAGCTTATCCACAACAGTACATACAAAGCTTACTCTCATTGCTCTGCTGCTGCCCACCAAGGACCTGCTCCTGCAACCCTCCCCCAGCGTTGATGTAGCCAAAAATCCTGTCTGCTGAAGAGTTGGAGGGAGGATTATGGGATGCAGAGTCTGGAGTACTACCCCTTGCACATCTCATATATCCCCTCACTGACACCACTACTCATACTCAAATAGAAATCTGAGAACACTCCATAATGAACTTTAGAATGATGCGTCTACAAAACAGACATTTCACAGAATGTTAATAGCTAATATACTTTACTATATATATACTATATATATCATCCATCTTAAAAAAGATATTACTTTATTTTATTTATTTTACTTTTATTTTTAGTACTGTTAATTTATTAATAAAGACGTTCAGGATGAACCAAATCTGTGAATGACAGATGGAAGTTCCAGATTATTATAAATGATGAAGAATACCTAAATAACATCGCAAGGACACACTGTGCCTCAATTCAAGCACCTGTGCCTGAACTCAAGCACAGTGTGATTCAAACAAGAATTTGTTGCTGCCACAAAGTCGATTTTAAATTTGATGTTGTTTTAATGTCTAGTTTTGTTCAAATAAAGCAAAATTCTCCAGTATATGATTGTGCAGCAATTTGTGTTTATTTAACAGACTATACGTGGTAATTTAATGCCAGCTTCATTCTGTGTGTGTGGTTAAATGCATTGGGCTTGCAGCAGTTTGGTGGACGTGCTTGTGCACAAAGGATGTCAGCTTTAAAAACTACTTGCGAATACAAGTCTGCATCCAATAAACCACTTCATTAAATTCTGAATTGCTTTCACACTTGATTTTATTAAATGCAAGTATTTAGTCTTAAGTATTTTCTTGCATGAGCAAAACTGCAGTCACAATTTGATTTGAATTCAGAATAGATTTTGGACTTTTCAGGAATCATAGAAAAAGAATCTGATGCTTTGATATTTCAAACTTTTCCTACCCGTACAGAACATCATAACTGTTTAAGATACAATGTTAAGATTCTTACCTAAATGAATGTCAAGTCTGGCAGCTGATTGCGCAGAGCCAATTCCATTGTCTAACACACACTGGTACATGCCAATGTCTTGAAGAGTAACAGAGAGCATACGCAAGGTAAGGTTTGATATTTGCAGTTGTGGCGAAGCTAAAACTGGGGATGAGTTGAAAAGCCAGGTGATGTTAGGAACTGGATTTCCCGAGGCCACACAACTGAACTGTACAAATGAGCCAAATATGACAGCCCGGTCACTTAGTCCTTTTAATATAACAGGAGGTCCTGTGTGAGAAAAATAAGAACAATGATTAATGTCATTTGTATCAAATACGTCTATAACTGTGTTTACATATCTGCATATACATAAACTGTATTCTGAAATATACACTGAACTCACCAAGCACATCCACAGTATAGTTGGCACTAGTCACAGAGCCTTTCTCTGCTTGAACAAAGCAAGTGTAATTTCCTCGGTCACTTATCTGAACATCACTCAGCACCAGATTACTATGAAGAAGTCTCAGTCTGGGAGCAAGAGGTAGCTCTTGGCCATCCTTCAACCATTTAACAACAGGAGAGGGATTTCCTGATACTACACATTCCAAAACCAAGGACATGGACTGTTCCACTGTCTGGCTGACAGAGTTGACTGGATATACTATTCCCAAAGGAGACAGACCATCTGAATCTGCAAAAGAGTACAGATGTCAGCTACAAGTAGTCCATATACATCAAAACAACCTTATTCATTTTCTCTACAAAGTGTCTTTGCAGTCATGCATTTTTTCCCAGCTTACTTTTTACTAAGAGCTTAGTGCCATAGGGCTCGACCTTGACCTCTCTGGTAACAGGATTATAAGCTCCACATTTGTACATCCCCTGATGCTCTGGGGAAACAGAGACTATCTGAAGGTTCCCAGAAGGAAGGATTAAATATTCATCTGAAAAATAAACACAGGTTGAGAAAACATTAAATTGTGAATGTACACATTTTAGTTATTTTCTTGTATAATCTTTTGTACCTGTAGACTTCTCAAGCCATTTTCCTCTTATTCTGTAACGTGGCAAAGCCTGAGGATTACTCCGAGGTAGCTGGCATTCAATAACAGCAGTATTACCTCCTTTTTCTACTAAAGCCCGCCGACGGGTTTGTCCAAAATCCTCAATATCTAAATACAGTAAAATTCCATTTTAAATGATAATATACAGTAAAACTCTCAACCGATTATCTGCATCACAAAAGCGTCTGTCGATTATTCATAGTTGAGATAATGATTTTATTAAATAGTTGATCGAGTTTGCAAGAACATGGGCAACTGCTGTTCCTGAGAACAGTCACTTTCCGGCAATAGCCCATGCAACCACAAAGGAAATATCCTGTGAAAGAGAGCATCAACAAAAGAAATACTAACTTCTTTCCCTATAGTATCCCTTTATTTGGAGTGGCTATAGTGTTAGCAGTGTACTTGTTTAATCCGAAGTACATCCATAATTAAGTGTGAATCTGTGGGTGCTGATGCAAAGTAAATGTGGCATATATACAGTATATATAGATGCTATTTATACAAATAGGCTCTTGTAACACCTGACTGATCTACTCCATGCCAGGTCGTTTTGCTTAATTCAGGCAAAAGGAGCTCCAACTAAGTTCTGAGTGCTGTACATGATCATACTTTTCAGTTAGCTGATTTCTAAAAATTCTTTCTTTGTATTGGTTTTAAGCAATATTTTAATTTTGAGTGACTGAATTTGGGGTTTTCATTAGTTGTCAGTTATAATCATCAAAATGAAAAGAAAAACACTTGAAATATCAGTCTGTGTGGAATAAATGTATAGATTATACATGTTTCACTTCTTGAATGGAATCAGTTAAATAAATTTTGAAGATATTTTAATGAAATGACCAGCATCTGTATACAGTTCCCACGGTATACTATCCATAAGTGTGAATTCCACAAACAAACAATGTCTTTGCTTTGACTTGAATTGTTTGACTCTCTTTGTTCTAATAAACAGCTTTCAATCCACCTGTACACCTGTAAATAACACCATCTAGAACAGAACATACAAACACTAACAAGACATAAACAGGATCTAGGCATTTACAAGAACTTGAAGTAAACATGAACGTGACATAAACATAAACTAATATTAACCAACCTCACAGCAAGTAGTACAAGTAACAAAGGCAGCACTATAAATATAACAAAAAAATACACAAAGAAACAACAACTAAACAACAACTACACAAGACACACCTGAACTCAATTGACAAACAGCCAATCATGGCAAGACACCAATACAAAGACAGGGGAACCATATGACAGAAAACACTACGGGAACAAAGGTCAAGCAACAAGAATTAACCAAACATGGACAAGACAAGGCTAGCTTACCTAGCTATCTTGAATAGCTAGGCCAATCCAAAACACAAACTAAACAAGTAAAAAACATGAAACATAAAAAACAAAACTAGACATGAACCATGAAACTAAAAACCTTACAGCTGAAGCTTATCAAATACAAAAATGTATTGTCTAGTGCAGAAAAGCATTAGCAAGAATAGGATGTCCCTCTAAAAAAGGAAAATGTCAAGAAGCAAACTAATTTAGGCAACATCAAAAGAGCTGAAAATTTCAACTTACACCTTACTGACAACCCAAAACAGATCCAAATTAACAAAGGACAGCCTACAGAAGATCCATGGTTTGGAATGACCTAATCTGGGCCATGATCTAAATCCTACTGAAAACCTGTAATGATGAGCTATGAAGGCCCCTCCTAAAAAAGACAAACATAGTGCAGCATTGTACAGTATTAAAATGTAACTTCAATATAATAACTATTAATCTCATGTCTCAATATTCTGGTACAATTTTTGTCCAAGTGTTTGTATAAAGTTATTTTCAAAAGTTTGGTTTGTGTACGTTGTTCTAGCAAAACACCACTGGAAAATAGCCATTAGGAAAAACCCACCGAGCAAAAGTTCTTGTGCAATGTTAGAATGCTAACTAGAAGATCGGGGTTTGATTCCTGGATTAACACTACTTGGCCAGTGCAAGTCGTGTCTGCCAAATCGCATAAATATACAAAAGCTCAGCATCTAATGATGTTTATGGGTTCACACACTGACAGGAAAATAATTGTAAACAACTGTATTAAAATTTATTTCCTTTAAAAGGTTTGCATTGAAGTTGTACTCATCATTCAGATTTACCTCCATTAAATAAGAAGCCTAAACTATCTGGGATATATTAGAAGATAATCAAACAGTCCTTTCAGGAGGAGTGTTGAAGAAGAAAAAATTTTAGTGACAGACATACTCTGAACTACAAATAGAGTAAGTCTGTAATTATGTGGTGTTTTGCCAACAGTGATGGTTAGAACAAAACTCGTAGACTAACCACAAACTGGAGACAGGGTGTTTTAACGCTTGTGTACAGAATTTGACATAACCCAAAGCAGTGGAGTAGTCAGGTTAGCTAACCGCTGTCCACCATCAAAAACACCTATGGGCACATACACGTCTTGGAAAAGGACGTTCAAGCAGTGGGAGAAGGTTGTCTTGTCTGATGAATCTTATTTATTTGATGAATCCTTTCATGTGGATATACAGGTGAATGGCTGTTGTTTATTTGAGGAGATGCACCATATTCTGAAGAATTATTGCAAACCAATTAAACAAGATAAAGGAAAAAAATTTTCCCAAAACAGACTCTTTCGGAATGATAATAGAGTAAAACATGACATCTGTTTCACAGATGTGACTAAGCACCTGTGGGATGTGTTGGAACGACAAGTATCTGTGATTCTCGCATTTTACAGGACCTACAGTCTATTTGTTGTCAGACTCAGATACCAAGCACATTCAGAGGTCTTGTACAGCTTAAGCATTTTGCTGGGTAAATGTTGTAATTGGCTAAATGAGAAGTAGAATGTAGACATTCTTATTTCTTAGATAATATCTCACTTTGCACTCGAAGTCAAAAGACAATGCTAAAGCATGCGTATGTGTCAGCTGTGACAGATGATGTATCATCAGGCAAATAATTTAAAACTATAAGTGTTTACTGTAATTGGTGAAATAGATATAATTACAGCTTTCACTAGTATGCAGAACAGAAATAATTTAGGAAGACCTTTCTAACGGTACACGGTATATGACTACCAAACTTGAGTTCTGTAACTCACTAAAATTAAGTTTATAAGATCTTCAAATGTGTTTTATGTATTACAGCCCTGTACTTTTAAATGTTACACATATTATGTTGATGCACTTTGTTGCACTGTGTTTTTAATAGGAAGTCAGAGAGTTGTGCAAGTGGTACCAGGTGAAGTTTACATTAAAGATTTTACTCAATGTAATCTAATCTTCCTTCGAATTTCTTTTAATTGCTTTGTTTTACTTTCTTGATATTCTAGAGTGTCAGTGGCAATAAAATGATGTGCTTCTCACATTACCTGGGATGTTTTTTAAAAGCCATAGTAAGAGCCTAGTAAACCATAATGTGATGTATTGTTGACTACAAAACATTTCTAGAAATATGTCTGGATACAAAGCATCTGGTTTTTGGAGTAATTAAACAAGAACTCAGGACTATCTAGAAACATCACACATTATTAAATGTACCAAAGACTACTAAAAATTTTGAATATAAATTACAGCAGAGGAGATTATTTTTGAACAGAAAGTTCACACATATATATAAAACACGTGGATGTATATACAAACATGGGGTTGGTCATATAATTACTGATTCCATTTCATCACTGTTAGTGGCCTTCAGCTCTTCTACATTGTTGGGTCTGGCATATCGCATCTTCCTCTTCACAATACATACATTTCTATGGGGTTATGGGCAAGCAAGTTTGTTGGCCAATTAAGAACGGGGATACCATGGTCCTTAAACCAGATATCAGTATTTTTGACACTATTTGCAGGTGCCAAGTCCTGTTGGAAAATCTGCATGTCCATTGTTGGTCAGCAGCAGGAAGCATTCAGTGCTCTAAAAAGTCTTGGTATATAGCAGTGTTGACCTTGAACATCAGAAAACACAGTGGACCAACACCAGCAGATGACATGGCAAACCATCAGTGACTATAGAAACTTTACACTGGACCTCAAACAACATGGATTCTGTACCTCTCCTTTCTCCCTCCAGACTCTGGGACCCTGATTTCCAAAGGTCATGCAAAATTTCATCAAATAACTATCATCAAATAACATAACTTTGGACCGCTTTTTTTGTTTTTGTCTTTAGCCCAGGTGAGACGTTTCTGATGTTCAAGAGTGGCTTGACACAAGAAATGCGACAACTGAAACCCATGCATACAGCTGTGTCCCATGCATACCTCTAAATCTCCCCCAGATTTTTCACTGGGTTTTGTTTCACAATTCTCTAGAATGGGTTGTCCCTATTGCTTGTACACTTTTTTGTACACTTACGCGTCTTGCCATCCTGGTGCAAGGTGTCTTTTGGACAATTGTCAAATCAGCAGTCTTCCACATGAAAGTGTAAGAGAGACTGTGAGACCATTTAAAGGTCTTTTCAGATGTTTGACTTTAAACATCTGAAAAGACCTTTAAATGGTCTCTCTGTCTAGTTCTATAGATATATA
>JAOTRA010000025.1:3420539-3433974 GCA_026260255.1 Pseudolaguvia tuberculata | reverse complement strand
CCCAGACCCGGGAATCGAACCCAGGACCTTCTTGTTGTGAGGCGAGCGTGCTAACCACTACACCACCGCGCCGCCCACTACAAACATCTATAATATAATCTATAAAACATATATTTTACTGTGTTTACAATGTACACTTTTTGCACAATGCATACCTTCACTTCACATGTAAGACTGAGTACATGTATGAATGAGAAGGAAAGCAACGGAGTGGTGAGGTTGGAGGGAGAAGTGGTAGTGAAGGTGGAAGAGATTAAGTACCTGGGGTCAACAGTGCAAAGTAATAGGGAGTGTGTTAGAGAAGTGAAGAAAAGAGTTCAGGCAGGGTGGAACGGATAGAGAAGAGAGGCAGATGAGTTTGTGATAGACGAGTTTTGGCCAGAGAGGAAGTGAAAGTTTATTGGACTGTAGTGAGACCAGCGATGTTGTACGGTTTAGAGACAGTGGCGTTGTTAAAAAGACAGGAGGCGGAGCTAGAGGTGACAGAGTTGAAGATGCTGAGATTTTCATTGGGTGCTACAAGGATGGACAGGATTAGAAATGAGTTTATTAGAGGGACGACACATGTAGGATGTTTTGGAGACAAGGTGAGGGAGACTAGGTTGAGATGGTAGAGGAGGGACATGCAGTAGGAGAATGAAGGTCGGATGGTAGGAGAATGCTGAGAATGAAGGTCCCAGGTAGGAGGAAAAGAGGAAGACCAAAGAGGAGGTTTATGGATGTGGTGAAGGAAGATATGCAGGTAGTTGGGGAGAAAGAGGCAGATGTAGCGGACAGGGTAGTGTGGAGAAGAGTGATCCGCTGTGGTGACCCCTATCGGGAGCAAAGGAAAGGAGAAGAAGAAGAAGAAGAATAAGAAGCATACCTTCACTTCACATGCTGTATATACTTGCGTATGCTTTCACATACTCCTTTATGCACATGCGAACACATCCTTATTTATTAATGTACATATTAACTTATTTAGCAGCTTTTGCACAGTTCTCAAATTTGAACTTCTGGTAGATGCTAAACAGCATTTCATTGCTATCTAATTGTACCTTTGCAATATCAATAGAGTTCTACCTATCTGTCTGTCTTTCTGTCTATCTATCTATCTAGTGCAAATAATATAAATGATGATAAATATCAATCAACCATTAATAGATATCATAACAGTACATGTAATATTGCATGTAATAAGAGTTAAGTATGTCCAATGAATTTAAGGCAGTATGTGCGTCCTGCTGCATGTCCTGACAAGCCTTAAGCATTACTCGTATGCCATCAGTGGAATCTGCTTCCAGAATAATCATATATAATTTCAATAACAAACACCTGTCATTTAAAACCCAGCAAAGCCATGGATTTGGACATCTCATATGGGTGTCAATGCTAAGTAAACAAAAATATGGCACTTTACACTGGATTAATGCCATCTTTGTGCATGCTGGATGATCAGGAATGGGTACAGACAGTAGTACCTCTTGCTATCACTTCGATCTGGCAAGACGAGGAAGCACGGAGGCATCATTCCTGCCTCTTATCTTAGTGCCTTTTTACTGACATCCGCCTGTAGACAGTGTGCTCAGGGTAGGCTGATGCTGAACAGGATATCAGGTGTCATTCTTCATAGACACAGAGGAAAAGAGAGAAGGAAAGCAAGAGGAGCTGGATGCTGGTAGCTGTCTGGAGCCTTAACACATGAGTGTTGAAAAAGGATTCAGAAACAGGGAGGGAGGACAAGCGAGTGTTATGTGGGTTCAATTTATGCTCCTTCTTGAATTACAGATTCAATGTAAATTATATCAAAACGTTTATTATATTGGAGGTGAAAAAAATAGTAACATTTGGATGTCATAAAAGCATTGCCTGACCTAACACACCTGATCTTTCCACATAACACATACGACCCACTATTGTCTTTTGGAAGCGTTCCAAAACCAGGTAAAGTATAATCAAGTTGAAATGAAACCCTGACATTTTCTAAGAGCCTGGTGGCTGACTGGATGTTTTTATGAGCGCATGGCCTTTGTTCAGAAGACAAATCCCAAGGCTACTTGTTAGAAACAGTGGAGGGTAAAGACCTCTGACCTATGTTCATGTTATTGTAATACAATTTTAACAATGTTCTATTTGATAAGTTTAATGACAATTCCTAAATGTGTTTATTAAAATGTGTTCCTAAAGAGCAAGCCAAGAGACCTCTTGTGAAAGAAGTTTTAAAAGGTCTACATGACACCAGCAGTTCAATAACAATTCCCATCTGTACAGTTAAAAATGCAACTTCAGGAATAATTGAACACTGAAGAGTTGCTCATTCTCTTGAACTTTTAAGTATATATGTAAATGTATTATTCAGTCCTAATTAGCCAACATTTGTGATAAAAACCTCTTGTAACTTGACAAACCATTTGTATTTATAAACAATATTCATTCATTCATTCATTCATTCATTCATTCATTCATCCCGCTTATTCACAGGGGTCTGCTGCGCCTATCCCAGCACCCATAGGCCGAGAGGGATGATGTACACCCTGGACAGGTCGCCAGTCCATCTCAGGGCAACACATAGACAAACAACCGTTCACACACATTCACTCCTATGGACAATTTACAATCACCAATCTAAATGTTTTTGGACTCTTGGAGGAAACCGGAGATAACCCACGCAAGTGTGGGGAGAACGTGCAAACTCCACACAGAAAGATCCCGGCCCGGGACCTTCTTGTTGTGAGACGACCGTGCTATCAACTACGCCACCGTGCCACCCTTTAAACAATGTATATTGTGTTTAAATTCTTTAATAAGACTTTAGCTATTAAATCTGAGCTGTAATATCTATCAAACATTATATTTTAATTTAAATATACCTTTATTTAAGAAGATATTAATTGTGAGCGTTATGTTTTCCGGGAGCTAACAAAAATTTAAATGCTTAAAAATGATCACTGCGGGCCATAATTAAACACAAGCGTTTTAATATTTATCATAAACACACCCCACATTGTCATCCTCTCCTTGATTCAATTAGCTACAGTTGTTTTTTGGGATGAACAAATTCACATGTCTGGGATTTATCCAATTCAAGCTACAATTCATTGGCAAATTTTGACTTTCTTTCTAGACATTTCCTTGTTGTATTTCTGGTTATGACGTATCACAGAAAGAATTTATTAGTTTATGACTGTCGGCTATGGGCAATTGTAACATAGCAATAAAAAAAAAAACGCCTGGCAGCGATTAATCATTTCAAGCTCTCTGCCTGTACCTTAAGATGTTTTATTTTTAGACTTACATGCAAAAATAAGAAATAAACTAATGTAAGTTTAAGATACCATGAGCAGTATTATTTCTGAAGGTATCATTGTGCAAATTATGTATTCTAACATGCTTATTCCATAATTCTGCTTCACAGGGGTCTGCTGGATCCCATTATTTGTGTCTCTTTTTTCAGATGGTTGAAATGGCTTTTCCGTTAGTTTACAAAATTCTAATTAAAACTATTTTAAATTTTGGTGTTAAAGTTCTATCTTGGGATGTTTATTAAAATGTGAATTCACATCCTCTAAAATGAATCACACAACTGATGGATGAACAAGGCTGCAATCAAGTCTGATTACAAAAGGCTGAGTTGAAAAAATGTACTGGTAAAATCTGCACTGCAGGTTTAGAAGTCTTTTACATCCTCATCATGGGAAAAAAATTATTAGTACAGTAAAAAAAGGGAAAAACATATGCTATTGACTTTACTCATTCAACATTGACCTTGCTGCTAAAAAGAAGATCAAATTGATAGATGATGAAATAACACCCCCAAGCTAAGTTGCAGCAAGATGAGCATTTAGACATAAAAGTTCCAACCAGGGTAACACTAAACATTGGAAATGGCCCTCAGGTGGATGTAGCATAAATTGAAATACCTGCATCCTTCTAAAGAAGAAGAGCAACACAATGTAATCATATTGATTAACCATAGACAAAGAAGCCTGAGCAAAGATGAGCAAAGACCATCAGACTCAACAGGACAAAATGGAAAGAGTATCAAATAGTATAAAAGCTCTGCAATTTAAAAAAATTTTTTATTTTAAATTAAAATAAGAATGTTGTGATGGTCTGATCTGACATCTCAAACTATTCTCTAAACTTGTCTACACTCGCCCTCTCAGCTGCTGACAGAGAAGCACTACACACATACCTTAGAGAAAGCAAAGAAGGTTAAAAAGGCTGAGAATGAAAAAACAAAAGGTAGCCACAAACAACTTACAGCTGACACCATGAAATAGTTACAAAAACAGTGTGATTTACCAGTAGAGAAAGACAAGTAGAAAACAAAGGGGCCAAACCTCATTTCATTTTTCCTTTTAATACCTGACAGACAAACCTTCTGCTATGTGAAATGCATTTTGCCTCTACAAATACTAAAACAATATGAAATAACAAAAAAAGGGAGAGCAAGTGATGGACCAATGGTAAGACTTTTGTGGCACCACCAACAAGCATATAAATAAATACAATTGGTATTCAACTTTAAGAAATTAAGGTAGCCTTAGGCAATGCATTGGATGCTAATGATTGAATAAAAATGTTTAAAAAAAATTCAATTAAGAGAAAGTTTGAGAGACATTGGTATACAACATTTGGTGCTTTGGCCACAAATAAAATTCTATTCATTGACATAAGAGAAAATTACAGCAATGTGTTTTAGCTAGCTGGCAAACAATGCCAGTTGACTATAAAGTTTAACCAGCATACTTATTATGACAGTCTTGCACAGTGTTAGTAGTGACCTTTTTCAGCATCCATTTCCTTGCATTATTGAGTTTGGTAAAACTAAAGAAAATAGCTGCTCACAGCATCAAACACACATCATTCAAAACAATAAGCGGTTTTACAATTTCCTACATTGTAGCCTAAATGCAGAAAAAAAGTTTAAGAATACCAAACTATGAGAGAGTTGTCGTTGTTACTTAAAGCCTAAAAAGCAAATTATAAGCATGCAAAAGTGATTTTACCAATGTAGAGAAATGTATGTGTATTATTGTGTAACTTCTGTTCTCTAGACAACCTCCTTCTCTGCTTTTGTGTGTCAACAATCTAAACAGACCTAGATCTAATTAAAACTATAAGTGTCACTCAGTGATGAGGAAGGGAGCAAGCACCTTATTTTTCCATTCCCAAGTGACAAGCACAGACAAAAAACATCTGATAGGAAAAGTTCTTTGCATTCTGCATAAATTAATATCATGTGCTGAAACAAAAATGGACTTGAATGTTCCATTGTCCTTGGATATTGTAAATGCAATAGTTTACACAGTGACAAAGCAAGAACATCCCTCTTAAAGTTTATGAAACCAAGAATTTTGGTGGCTGGATCTGCTAACTCTGTGATTTAGGTTTCTGCAGTAATAGTGTGGCATATTTACCTCTGATAAGTATTTATTGCTAATTATTTATTTCAGGTGTGATAAACAGTGCACAGTTCTGTTCCCAATGCCAATGATCCTCATCACCAAATCCAGGAACTGTTTTTAAAAAGCAAAATTTTGATTATAAAGAACTTGTGTAGTTTTTGGCTGGATGGATTAATTGGAAAGATAAAAAATCTGCATATATGGGTGGTGTATACAGTGCCTCCAAAAAGTCTCAGTCCCATCTTCCAATAATGCAAGGAGGCATTTCTTATAATGTAAAATCAACAAAATCTTGACTGAATCATTCATTTTCATTCATCACTGCCACTACATAGTGGTTATAAATTGCTACCATTTTAGGAAATTTACTTTGAATGAGACAAAGTGCTACTTCCAGAAGAAAGGTAAATGGTTAGGACTAACAAATAAAGCCGTGGGAACACAACTCTCAACTCTGAGTCTCAAAATTGAACTAACACAAGCACATTACAGCCTGCGAGAAAAGATAGCAAAGTGTGAACATGTCACTGCTGACAGCACAGAATGAGGCTGTAATTCAAAAAAGCTGGAAGTGCCCCTAGACTCAGATGTCAACATTAAACAAGTAGTGTTTAACAAATATAAACAATTGCTATTTAACAGTTTTTTAGCCATCACCCATCCTACCCATCTCTTCTAGTACCTGTGCAGAGATCTAAATGACCCTGGTATTTATTTTTTATTTGGCACTCACATAGAAAACTTTAAAAACATACCACTGAGTCAGGATTGGGAGGACAGGGTTTAATAATAAAAATAACATATAGTGCAGACACATTATACTTTTACTTTTTATTTGGTTGCTTGTTTTTTGTAAAATGCAAGAAGAAGTGGCTGTAGAGGTTAGTAAAGTGTCCCCAAGGTTTTCACAACAAAAAAATAATAATAATGCACTTTCAGACACTGAAAATGGGTCTCAGGATGTTGTTTGCCAAAATCAACTAAGCTTGCTACAATCCAAGGGCAGCTGTGCCTACTATATTGTGGAAGCCATTGACTATCCCTCCAGCCAAGTTTGTGTCCCCCTGGAATTGGGCATTCCATTGGGATATAATTTGGACACTAATGACACTGAGGTACTGAGGAATTTGGGAGAGAGCAGTATACAGGGGCTGTGTAAGCCAGATGAGCCTAAAAGGACTAGTCTAAATGCCAGATGCATCTGATTCATAGTTCATAGGCTATGGAGAAACAAATGTGTGCGAGTGTTTGCGTGTTTGAGTTGCCAGGGGGAGTCTGATTACTCACATTCCACAGGGGATGGGAGCAGCTAGCAGGATTAAAAAACCCAGGTTAAAGTAAATGTTTTTTTTAACTCCCTTAATGTCCTTCTCTTTCAAAACAACAATCCCCAATTTATTATCCAGCAAAGCCAGTTCCATTTCTGCATATCACATTGATTAAAAGTTGGACCCTGCCCAAAACTTTCCATTCAACCTTCATCACCTCTCTCTCTCTCTCTCTCTCTCTCTCTCTCTCTCTCTCTCTCTCTAGGTCCCAGCTCTTCCGAGTCTTCCTGGACTCCAACACCTCTTTTGTCGCTATGGGAACCAAGCCGACCATACAGCTACACAACAGGTTCTGCTCAGTCTCCCGCCGATAGCTCCCTGGCCCTTGACCAAAAGCACTCCCAGGGTAGAGACATTTATTAAAAACTGTGCCTTGAACCATGTGGAAAGTAAAAACAAGTTGATGGTGATTCTCTAAACTGAACAGCATTGCTCAAATGTTCAAGTGTAGAAGCCCATCTAATATTCTGCATTGTGCATCCAAAAAGAAAAATTTGCCAAGAGGTAAATATAATGCCAGTTTCCTAATAACCAACTAAACATCCTGCATGAGAAAGTACCTCATTCTTCTTAGTCTGTTAAAATGTTTCTTTGGTCTAATCTTGAGACTTACTGGAAGTGTGATGTCTTGTCTCGCTGCCCAGAAATCATCAAACAAATTGGACTGTGATTTCAGTGTACTTACACATGAGCCTTTTCTGTCCCAATGGTCAGATCATTACCTTGTAAGTGGAATCTGAATTCACTACAGCAGTGCTGTGGGGTGTAGGCAGAATATGGAATTTGACGTTTGTCAAATACTGAAGAATAACAAACACTAAAGCTATTGACTTTAGTTTTTTATCAGCAAGATTTATCACTAAAAGTAATAGAGAAAAGTACATTGCTCTCAAAGCTTATTGGATATGAAATGTTTGTCCCCAATGAACCCTGTGGATTCCTATAGGATAAGCTACAGTGTTCTTGCAACCCTGTGTAGGGTAAGCAGTAGAGATAGAGTCAAAGTCAAGTCAAAGAAGTTTTATTGTCATTTTAACCATATATGACGGATCAGTATACAGTATAATGAGACAACGTTTCTCCAGGAACATGGAGCTACAGAAGGTAATTACTTACAATAAGAACAACACAAAGACAGCAGACAAGAACAATAACAAAGATATAGACATTGACTAAGATTGGTAGTGAGGTAGTTGCGAAAATATTTTGACTATTATGAAATATTATTAAATGAGGTGGTTGAGATAGGTAGACTTATTAGGTACACAGATAGACGTATAGGTTTTGGCAAATGAAAGAATTATAGGTTATTGTTAAAGAAACGTGCATTCATTTTCATACGCATTCACATGTAGACATTTATATAGTTTTATAAAAAAATAAATACTATACTATTTTAAGTTGGAATGTTTTTGGTTGGTATGTGTCCAGTATAATAGTAAAACACAATATTAGTAAAAGGTCTGTAAGATTGTAATATATGCATGGGTTTTGAGTATTTGTAAAGACAAATTTAATAGCCTTGGAAACTGATTAAAGCACTTCAGGACCACAAGTTACTTATTCTCACAATTTGGCGAGGTGATCTTCAGGAAATGGTAAAAAAAAATACATTATTTTGCAAATAGGAAGTTGCCACAGACATAAACATCCTTCAACAAAAGAGCAAACAAAACATATATTAACTAGCAGAAATTATTGAAAATACCAGTCTATATCTGCTTGTTCAAATCTTTCAGACAAGTAACAATTCTCAAGTAAACTTAGACACACATAGAAAAATTACAGCCTCAACAGTTCCAAGAATCAAGTAAAATGGTTGTTTTGGCAGCAACATGCTTGGTCATCTACAGTTATACTTCCACTGTATTGTGATGAACTAATGAGGCTAAATAGAATTCTGTATTCTGCTTAACCCAAAAGAGGAATGTTGAAACATGAATAATTTTAAGAAACACTGCTAGCAACAAGCTAGCCAGTTAAACTTGGTGACTTATACGGCTTGAATTTTCAGTAGAATAACCAAAAAAGTTCCTTTGGCTGCGCTCTTTAGGGGGTGATCCGCACATTCAACTTGGCAGAGTTTTACGCTGGATGCCCTTCCTAACCCAACTCTCCCATTTATCCGGGCTTGGGACCGGCACTAAGGCTGCACTGACATGTGCAACAAGCGCGGGGAGAACATGCAAACTCTGCACAGAAAGATCCCCGACCCAGGAATTGAACCCGGAACATTCTTGTTGTGAGGCGACCGTGCTATCCACTGACTTATTTTGACTTAATATAATGTGCTGAAGGTTAAACTATTCCTACTGAAGTTTGTGTCGCGCTCTTTGTTAATTTACCAATTTGCAGCTGACCCATCTACAGAAATAAGAATGGAAATCACCTAAATAAATAAGCTGAAACAAAAACTAATTTTATAGTTCTAACTCACCTTTTACCCTTTGCAGGCCAGATACAGAATTAGCAAATGGCATAACTTGTGTATTGCAATGATGTCTAAGCCAGGGAGTTCCAAAATAAACTTAGACAGCGCCGTCTTGCTCTTTTTCTGGTGGACACACCCGGTCAACCTCCCATCATTACCACAACATATTTATCATTCAATTTGACTATGCATGTTTTGGTCCAAACATAGTGCTGAAACCCGTGCTCAGTAAATGCTCAGAAAGAAAGTACAACACAACACAAGTGACGCTGGAAAGAGCAAAATGTTCACTGCGAGTGCATTACATGAGTACATATTCAAACTGGCCACATAACATACCTCCCCAGCAGCCACATGTGGTTAGCATTAGCCAGAACACTCTAATCGGCCAAACATTATTCTAGCCCTTGTAATGGCACAGCAGTGTTTAGAATCAGGCTGTATGATAAGCTCTGGTATGCTAATGATTTGTTAATGCCTATATTTGGAGTCACAGATGGATGATGCCTTTGAAATCACAGGATGTAGCCCAGTTATCTGATTAATGGCTCCAGGTCCAGTGAATTCTTAAACAATTTAACAATGACTTCACAGCTACACCTATAACATTCCCATATCATAAATATTCAATTTTTAATACACTTTTTCTTACTTTTCAGGGACCCATCTATGTGTCACTTTCAAAGACATGATTAATCACAACTTCATTCCAAATGAATATTTCAGTTCATATTCAGCCCCTATGTAAGAAAGATCAGTGAGGAACACTTGTGCAATAGGGGCACCATTAGTATACAGTAGCATAAACAAAATAAACAAAGACTTGTTATAAGTTGCTAGAGTTAAAAAAACCAGTATCAATTTCAATTGTTTACATATCTGAGTAATTGATCAAAAGATTAGCATTAGCAAGAAAATAAAATCAATATAAAGTACATAACCAATGTACTATAATACAGTTTCCTTCATCTGCTTACTGGAGCTGCCTAATTAAATGCAACATAAACAAGGTACTATTGCAATAAGGAATTTTAGACCCAATTGGCATTAAAATAAAGAAGAATTATTCACACAAAAAGGATCATCTTCTGTTTTCTGTTCATTATAAATGTTCATTAATTAAACAACAGGTACAGAGTGTGTAATTGTTTACGTACAGTTAAAAGATTTTCTTTGACAATTTACCATACAATATGTTACACAACATTTCTTTCTGGGAAGTCAATTCATTTATAGATCAAATTATCCACAAATATTTAAAAAAAAATTTTTTTGTTTTGTTCAGTCTAAATAATACATAAATTTCAACACATTTTCCGAGTTATCAATTAAGTTAGCAAACACCATCTTATCTGTCCTATTAAATATTATTGAAGTTTTCAGAAATTATTCAAATGATTTTAAGTAGCTTCTGATTGAGCAATTATCATAATAAAGATTAGCTGGTAGTGCACCTGCAGCTATATATGTGTTTCTTTCAAAATCAGGGGAAAAGACAATTATTCAAGACTTTAGAAGCCACCACCAGTCTGGTTTCTCCCTAGAAGCAATTTTAAAACATCTAAAAGCCACAGCATAGATCTGTACAAACAGCCATATAGAAATTTGAAGTAACCACATCATTCAGGAAAGGGGAACAATTAACATGGGAATCTATTTTGGTTTAAATATCTTGGGATTCAACATAATGGCAAAACAAAAAAGGAACTGATAAAAGAGCTGAAGATATCGGGTAAATCATGGTTGGCAACATGCTGCTAAAAAAAAAACAGGTATGTGGGCCTGACCATCACACCCGTATTTGTGCCTTTGCTAATTCGTTGCCTCAATGTTAAAAAGTATGCAACTATCTAAAATATTATTTGTAAGCTGTAGCATTAACGAATGAACTCTAAATAGTCACACAGCCCCGATCCAAATCTTAGTGGAAAGCCTTCCCAAAAAAGTACATCGTAATTGGGAATCATCCAAAAACGTTGAGGTAAAAACAAGGTTTCCAGCAGAAAAGTGATGCTGACCATACTATTATATATACTGGTAACAGAATGGTTAAATTTACAGTAATGTAAAGGTTTCAGAGAGCCATTACACAGCGCTGCTAGAATTCGCACAAAACTAATTTTGGCTTGAACAGAGAAAAATCTTAGTTACACCAAATCTATATAGCAGAAAAGAGCAAAGATACCATCATTCCATTGTTTTTTTTTGAAAATTATGAATTTAATCTGTTGTCATGCAAAAAGTTAGTTATAGTAAACTTGCATCATTATTTAGCCAAAATAGATGTAATTTTTTATGCCAATTATATTTATTACATTTAATATACATCACGATCTATTTACAAAATCTTTGAAAACCCAATTAAAGTTTAAAACTTTGGTCTGTTTTATTCACAAAAATCATCCAGTTTATTGTTTAACAGTTTAGCATCTAATAATTCTAAAAAAAAAAATCGTCAGTTAAAAATGTGCTCCAAAAAAATTGTGCTCCGAACTTTCCCAAAAGACACTATGATTGTACTGCTGTCACTTGCTCTCTTTGCGTGTGGAAGATGAAGAATGTCTAAATATATTACATATATGCAATTAAAGGCTACACTTTTATGCAACCACATTTTTTAATATGTAGAAAAATTCCATAGTAAAAGTAAGTGTTAGCCATCAACATCGTATCGAAGTGATACACAATAGCAATTAAAGGAGGATAAGCAGATGAAATAATGTAACACAGAAAAGGTTGAAATTATTTAACTTTTAGAACATGAGTGTAGTCTATCTTTTTGTCCAAACAAGTGAGCAAAAAAATGGTATTCCACCATTTCAAATCAATGCAGCATAAATATATTGTAATAATCTTACATACACTTATAGCTTTATTATCCAAGATATAGAAAATTCGAGTGGTGGTAAAAGAGCAAAAAAGGACCCCACTTTCATTCTGTCTGTGAGAGGAAGCATGGGGCTTTTGTTGAGTAGCGGTGATGTTTTCTTAACCTTTCCGATCAGACAAAAGCCACTTACATGCCACATGTAGGCATCTATTTACATGTCTTTGGAAGAGTTGTGTCAAAAGCAGTTCTGTTTAAAGAAACCTTACAGTGCCCATCAGGGTTCGATTCCAATATATCCAGATTTAATACATAGTTAATACTTGTGTAAGACAATATTAATATCATATATTTGCTTTACAAACTTAAAGTTTCTTTTGGTTTGTGTCAGAAAATTTGAAGTTTTGTTGAGTTTTAAGGCATTCAGTCTGGATTTCTTTTTACTACCTATACTTATATATACTTATTCTACGGGGAAAAAATGGATGTGTCCTTGTATATCAGATATCAATTGAAAATGTTGTGTCCTATTAATTAAAGTAGATATTATAAATTAACATTTCTAATATGTAAATAAGGTCAGCTTTTTACAGTAAAACATTTACCAGTTGAGATGTACGACAAAGTAAATGCATAGTGTTATAATAAAGAAAAATTGCTGCATACTTAAACCCTTTATTGTGAGTTCTTGCAGGTGTCACTAAAGAATTTTCTTCTCTTTATATAATTAATCAAGAAAGATTATCCTACACAGATCATGCCGTTTGTTTCAGGTCTGGCATAATGATCAGCTGTTTACTAATATTACTACTAATATCCAAACCTGGATAATGACCATATCTAGTATTGAATCATATTTTTATGCTAAATAATAATTATATTATTATATTAAACGTGTTTGGAAAACTATTTTTAAGAGTATTTTATGAGGAATTACTCGAATTGAATTTCAATGACAATGAATAGTTTCATAAAGTAGTATTTCTTTTATAGTTAGGGATTTCTCATTCTAAATAGGGTTGTAAACTGTTCAACACTTTAAAACAAACCCCGTTTAGGCTTGAGACAGATCATGTAAATGATGAAACTATTCCATGAAACTATTTCATGAACTAAAACCTTCCCAATTATATCTGTACTATTCTAGAACTTTACTGGATTTGGGTTTTTATGTACAAAGTTCCAGCCGCGGTCATGGCGCCCCCTTTTCTACAGAAGGAAGCGCGATGTTCAGCACCGAAAATAATGCCATCATCAATACATCCTTTTCCAATTGATCAATATTTTTATGTCAAATGTAGAACGTGTAAAATATTAAAGTCTGCGCACAATTCACGCAGTCGGTAAGTCGGCGTAAATGTTCTCTGCGCAAGAGTTTGTTTCTCTCTCTCTCTGTGTGTGTGTGTGTGTGTGTGTGTGTGTGTGTGTGTGTGTGTGTGTGTGTGTGTGTGTGTGT
>JAOTRA010000025.1:3348569-3381890 GCA_026260255.1 Pseudolaguvia tuberculata | reverse complement strand
CACCCTCACATACTTCTCTGCTACACCTGACTTCCTCATACAATACCACAACTCCTCTCTCGGAACCCTGTCGTACGTCTTTGACTTCTTGCCTGTATCTACTTTTACAAGTTTTGCATATCGTTTTGGATTTATTTGCCCAGACTATTTGTTGACCTGTGTACTGAACCCTGACTGTTTATTATCCTCATTTCTGCCTAACCTTGTATTTTTTAATAAAAGGAGTAACTGCATAATGGACCCGAACAAAATTGGTTCATTACATCTTTTTTTTTTCAGCTCCATTTTATTTCTCTGTTTTAGTGCTATGCCTAGTATGTTAATATTATATTTAGTTTATAATTACTGTTCTGTTAGACCTGTATACTTGCTCACATCATCCTTATTTTAAGCATTTTTCCAATAGCCTCCAACATGATTTTTTCCCGGATTGTATTCCAGCTTTCCATCAAGTCTGAAAAGCTTACCTTTCCCTGCAAAAGAAAAGCATACCTACAGCATAATGCTGCCACCACCAAGTTTCACAATGGGGATGGTGCTTTAGGGTGATGTTCAATGTTAGTTTAAGACAAAGAGTTATATTAAAGTTACAGCATTTGGCAGACGCTCTTATCCGGACCGACAAACATTTGGTCTATTTTTACAACTGAACAATTGTGAGTTAAGGGCCTTGCTCAAGGGCCCACAGTGGTTGCTTAGTGGAGGTAGGAATTGAACCCCTGTCTTCTTTGTATTAGTCCAACACCTTAACCACTAGGCTACCACATCCCGTTATGTTTTGGTCTTATCTGATTAAAGCACTTTTTTCATGTTTGACATGGCTTTCTGGTATCAGTCTAAAACCATAGCCACTAAGCTACCCATTCCCCTTTATATCAAGCTTACACAGTACAACATGCATTATGACTGTCTGACAAATAAAAAAGAGAATGAAATTAAAATAATATAAGTGAGTAAAAGGTGTGGCGTAGTTGATAGCATGGTCGCCTCACAACCAGAAGGTCCCAGGTTCGATTCCCAGGCCGGCGATCTTTCTGTGCGCAGTTTGCATGTTCTCCCCGTGCTTGCATGGCTTTCTTCCGGGTACTCCAGTTTCCTCCACAGTCCAAAAACATGCAATTTAGGTCGCTTGGTGATTCTAAATTGTCCAAAGGAGTGAGTGTGAGTGTGTGTGGTTATTTGTATATGTGTTGCCCTGTGATGTACTAGCGACCCGTCCAGGGTGTACCCCCGCCTTCGCCGTATGTGTGCTGGGATAGGCGCAGCAGACACTGTCACCCCGAATTGTCGAATAAACGGGTAAGAAGATGGTTAAAGGAAAAAAGGAATAAAAGCTGAAACAGTAAAAAAAAAAAAAAAAAAAAGATAAAACTATATATAAATTATAAATAAAATATATAATTATTATGATTGTGCTGGAATAGGCCCCAGCAAATCCTTGTGACCCAGAATTAGGGAATAAGTGGGTTAGAAGAAAGTGTAGTCATATAGAAGAATAATGGCCATCATCATATATAAGAAAAACAGCTTGTGTTGAAAACCAATATTTCATACTACTTGTTACCTACTTAAGAGCTGCTAAACTGTATTTTGTTGTTCCATTTAATTACAATTAATTCAATTCTAACTGGCACTCACAATCCCTCGGTTTGTGTGGGATTGTGCAGTCTGAAGTCTGTGAAGTAAATTCATTCAATCAGTTGTTCATCTTCTATACTTGCTTATTCCCTAATTCGTGATCACAAGGGGTTTGCTGGAATATCTCCCAGCGGTCTCACTCTTATAGCCATTACATATTTCCAATCAACCTAAGATACATGTTTTTGGACTGTGGGAGGAACCTGTAGAACGCAGAGTAATTTCACACAATATGGGGAGAACATGCAAACTAGAAAATAGAAAGGCCCCTACCCAGGAATTGAACCCGGGCTACCATGCTGCCCCAAAAATTATTAATAAATTAATAGCACAAATAAGTGGAACATTTTTATTGTAAATGTGTCGACATTGTGTAGACATTTCTTTCTGTCTGACATGATCAAAACAAGCTTAATTGGACAGAAACCTGTCAAATTTGGTGATCCTGCTCTATGCTGGGAGCAGGTCTGTGTAATGTCACAAAACAGGCTCAGCCTAGCTTGACTTGAGAAAGAGGAAATGATTTAACCATACATAAAAAACACTGCATGGACCTTAAGCATAATAGGATGACTGTGCAAGAGTGCATGGGCATGAGTCATAGAATCCATCATAAATTATAATGCTTCATTATAACAGTATGCGGTAACAGGAAATATTGCCACATTGTCTAATCAGCAATATAGTTTGTTAAAAAAAAAACCAATACAAATATGAATAAGTGATTGCAGCAGATAAGAATAGAAGAAGTACTAAAACAGAGGCAAAAATGACTATAACATCTAAAAATCTATTTGTAGAAAGTACTGAAGAGCAGCATCCAGAAGCAGCCTCAGAACTGTGCTGGACAGTTGTGTGCGTGCTGGTATTTCGTTATTATATTTAGTGTTTATAAACATCAACAAAAACTATGACCTACTCATAGAGTCTAAAAGATTTACTGTTTATTTTTAACTCTATTATAACTTCATATTGTGTCTCCACATATTTTTGTTTTATGAATAAAAAAATCACACTTTGTCACTGACAGTTTTATCAATGTTGATGATTTCAAATCCATAATTCATGAAGCCTTCTTTGGAGAACTGATAATAATTATCATCATTGATTCCTGTGGGCAAGTTAGCAGTCAATGTTGGCTCAACTCTGGCAAAATTGGAAAAGTCCACACGATACTTTCCCTCCTTGTTACGGGAGACGATTGGTAGAAACTTATAGCCCCACATGATTTCTTGAGGTAGGTAAGAGGTTCTGACCTGGCAGAAAGCACTGGTGGACTCAGCCATTCCATCCATGAAGACCACCAATTCAAACTCTTGTTGATTTAAAGTCTCCACAGACATCTCAAAGAATGGGCTGGACTTGTCAATAACATGATATAAGGTCAAGGGGCATACAAAAAATAGGTTGTCTTTTCCGACATCTACCATTAAATTAACATCTACCTGATCAATGATAATGGTTTCACCTTCCTGGGTTATTTTTGTTCTAAGCAGCTTTGCGTAGATCTGACCTCCAATCATCAATGATTTACGCAAGTTGGCTACTCTGATCTGCAAGCAGAGATCACCTCCATGTGGGCAAATAACTGCCATCTCTGTAAATGCAATGGTTTTCACCCTTTTCTTAGGTAGAGAAATTTTGGTCATGACCACTCCACACCAGAAACAATTAATAATTGCACCCAAAAGAGTCTGGATCATGATGAGAGCAATAGCACTAGGGCAGTATGGGGTGATATCTCGTCCCCCGAACCCCACAGTTGTCTGTGTTTCCATAGAGAAGAGGAAGGCAGTGGTCAGTCCAAAGAGATTACGTACACATACTTTGTGGTTAGCTTCCGGATGTTGCCATTCCAAATCTCCATTGTTACGGGCAATCCAGTACCACAGGAGTCCAAACATAAACCAGCTGAAAGTGAATGATGCCACAAAAAACACCAAAATGAAGCGCCAACGGATCTCCACAAAAGTGGTCCAGAGGTCTAGCACGTAGGCACAGAAGTTACTGTACATCACATTACCATATTCAATGTTACAATGTCCATCCTTGGTTACCAAGCGTTTTTGACAAAGTTTGCGTTTGGTAAGGTAGTTTTTAAGTATCTGCATCAGGTAGCCTTTCATCTTTAAAAGATGAAATCTGGCAATTTTAAAATCTGGCAAGAGATGACATAAGTATATTACAGAAAACATTTTTATTTAATAGTGATGTATATATTTTTCTACAGAACACCGTATACAGAGTTCACTATAGTTCATTATGTCTATTATGTTTGGTCCTGAAGTAGACATGTTCTCTTTAATAAAGATCATTCTACAATTCAGTTTTGTGTCCTGCAACAAAGTCTAGACCTACTAAAAAATCTTAATTTAAATCATCTTAATAAATAGTTTTTTCAACAATAATAAAAAAAGTTCACATCAACAAAGTATTTAAAAGATATTAGCTTACTTACTCACTCCCTCGTCTGTCTTTTACACACCCCGTGAGTATGTTTCTCACATGTTGTTTTGAGGTCTGGAACTGCCCTGCCCTGTTGATCCACCCTCCTATTTATAAACCTTTTCACTTTGTAGCTACTGTTTATTGTAAATTCATATTATTTCATTTGCATATACACATGTAAGTACATTCGGTTCTTTAATGTTTCTACTACAAGCACAAAATTGCAGCGAAAATGTTTGTGCTGTATTTTGAAATGCAAAAATTGTGGATTGATTAAGGTAATATATTTTATTTGTGCATAATTGTGCGTACATTTGTGTATTCTTTTTTCATGTTACACAAGGACATATATTTTTGTTTGAACACTAATAGTAAAATACTAGATTTAGTACTAATAGTTCAAACAAACATCTTATTCATCTGAAATCTTTTATTTAGTTAAATACATGAAGCAACAGATCTATGTCTGTTTTTTAAATATGTCATTTACTACGTTATCTTCTTCATTGACTACAGGAAGCTTTTACAAGAATGAATTATGATCTGAAACAATAGTTTCTTTTTCCTTTTGTTTAATTTCCTTATTAGCAAAGGTATCAGGTATCAACAGTGTAATAAAACTGCTACTAAAAATCAGTTCTTCATACATGTGTTTCATACATTGTTTAATTTTCCAGTACAAATTACAGATGTTAAGTTGTTGTTGTTTTTTTTAAATATAAAACAACTGTTTATACTAACTTTGACAACTATATGTGATAGATTTTTCTTTATTTACAATACATCTGTAAAAATTTTGAGAGTGGCTGAGTGGAATGAGAAAGTGAATGAGCCACTCCAGTCCACAGAGAGAATATATTAATAGACAACTGTTCCAAAATTATCCTAATCTATATCTTCAAATATCTACAGTACATTCTCCATCTAGGTTAATACTACTAAAATATTAACATGCATAAATTATTGAACATAAATATGACAAAGTTTAACATTAAAAGTTTCTTAATAAGTAAGCCAAGGAAGAAAACATGAGGAACCACAGTGAAAACAGGAAGCCAGCCTTATTTGCTCAAGAATGTGAAAAAAAGTATGAATTTGTCTCTGGAAAATTATCCATATGTGGGCCTGAATCCATAGGTACAACTTTATACCTTGTACAATTGATGTAGAGTCACCCTAAGATTAAAGCGATTGCTGACAAAAAGGCATTCCCTATGTTCTGGTAACATTATAGTAAACATGTTAGTAGTGTTAATGCACGATTCTGCTTATAACAGGTAACATTGTTACACATTTGACTGTGTAAAATCCAGAAAGAATAAATGTTCCTTCTTCTTTCATCACTTTTTTCATACCTTCCGTGTACACACCAGGATGTTGCAAGATGACACTTTCTGTTGAATAGGAGGGGAAATATAAGAAGTTCATTAGGTAGGAGGTGAATTGTTGGAATGTCTTCTTTTGTGACGCAATTGGAAATAGATGCTGAGAATGTCAGAGATCTTGAAGTCTTTATTTCATGCTTCAAGATAAACTAATCTTAATAAAGTCATCTTTTGATAATAATGAGTCTTTTTCTAGATGTTGCATTAGACAAGGAGACTATTACACACACATTGGACTAACTATGACAGAAGGACTGTAAAACTGTTTCTTCTAAATAAGTGACTGAGGTCCTCTGTTTGAGGCTATTTTGGGTCAATAAAGGACATCAATGAACGTGACAAATTACCTGTTAGCTAAACAATACCATACAAAGATGTACATTCTCAAGTACAATGAATAAATAGTAACTGTTTACGTACAGGGCAAAATACTTAATGAATGTGTTCCAAATCTAGTCTACAGGCCATATTTACAACAATTTGATCATTCATATGACCTGTCATTTGTTTAACACTCATGAATTCTAGCAGCGCAACTTGCTTGATCAGCCCTACACTGTCCATTAATAGCTGTTTTTAAATATATATTTAATATTTTCTAATATATTTGACCAAATGATCCTTTTCAAACTAATTGATTTCTATTTCATTCAGATTACATAATTATCTTTGTATAATAACTGACCATTATAAAAAGCTACACAAATACAATTAAATAGAATTAAATTGAAATGAATGAATGCAGAATTGTAATAACTATGAAACCCTAATTATTCCCCAGTCTATAACTAAACTAGGATTTTCAATTGTATCAGACAACAAAAATAAAAACTACTATTTAATTGGACCAAAGAATAGTCACAATGGCAAATGACAATTTTAGATCATCTTTCAGAAAGATGATCTAAAATTCAGTAAAAAGGTTAAAAAAAATGGTCTCAAAGTGAAATAGTGATACCCAGATGAGTGCTGGGTAATGAATTCAAGCCTCAGTATGCTTTGCAACATAGAAGCACGAAAACAGATTTGTTTATACTATGATACTGGACCTATTTATCAATTATCATATATTTAAATTTATCCATGATATGTGAATATATCAAATGAATTGAAGGTTTTCTGTTGCCCTGCGTTGGGGAAGCCCCTGAAATAGGTGTTTTAACAACACAACAACCTCTCAATGGTCTGCCACCTTATCATGGTGGAGGAGTTTGAGTGCCCAAAAGATGTTGTTGAAAATAATAACAACAAGGCCAGTGACATCAACCGGGTCCCTACCCTGGAGCCAGGCCTGGGGTTAGGGCTCGTGCGGTGGTGGACCGGTCTTACTCCACGGGCCCGGCCGGGCTCGTAGTAGCCCGAAGTAGTGACGTAGGGTCGACACTCCCATGGACTCACATTGTGGATTGGGCAGCAGTCGAAGACGGAGTCCTCTGCGGTCTGATCCCCAGACACGGAATCTGGCTTTATGTAAGTCACCTCACTAGATAGGAAAGAACTTGTACGGGAGGTGGAAAGGTACCGAATGAATATAGTTTGACTCACTTCCACGCACAGTATGGGAAGTGAGTGCTAGTCACAGATTGTCCATAACAAACACCATGTTTGAACATAAGGATGTCGATCAGTGCACATGGCACCAGGACATGATGACACTTGGGTAAAGAAAGGGGCAGAGCTGTCAACTGATCACCATCTGGTGGTGAGTTGGATCCGATGGCGGGGGAGGAATCTAGACAGGCTTGGCAGGCACAAATGTATTGTGAAGTCACTTTCATTCATTCATTAATTCATTAATCTTCTTACTCGCTTATTCCCGAATCCGGGGTCAAGGGGGTTTGCTGTGCCTATCCCAGCATACATAGGGCGAGAGGCGGGATACACCCTGGACGGGTCACCAGTCCATCTCAGGGCAACACAGACAAACAACCACTCACACACATTCACTCCTATGGACAATTTAGAATCCCCAATCCACCTAATCTGCATTATTTTGGACTGTGGGAGGAAAGCGGAGCACCCTGAGGAAACCCACGCAAGCGTGGGGAGAACATGCAAACTCCGCACAGAAAGATCCAGGCCCGGGATTCAAACCTCTTGCTGTGAGGCGACTGTGCTATCCACTACGCCACCACACCGCCCGTGAAGTCACTTAGGTAGTCAAAAAGGCGGTAAGGCACCAGGGGTGGATGTCCACCCAGAGTACCTCAATTCTCTGGATGTTGTATGGCTGTCTTGTTTGACACACCTCTGCAGCATCACATGTTTGCTGTGAACTGTGCCCGCTGCACTGGCAGACCGGGGTGGTACTGCGTCTTTTTAAGAAGGGGGACCGGTGGGTGTGTTCCAACTGCACTGGAATCCCACTCCTTGGCCTTCCCGGGAAAGTTTATGCCAGGCTACTGGAGAGGAGAATTCATCTGATAATTGACCTTGGATTCAGGAGGAACAATGTGATCTTAAATCTTCTTCTTAAACTCTAGCACAGTGATTCTCAAAAGGTGAGTTTGCGGGGGCACAAAAAGATCATGGGGTGTTCAAATTGTTTGAAAAGTCTGGTATTCATTTTGGAACTCATTTTATTTTATTGATTTTCAATATAATAAATTCAAATATAATGTGTATAAAATGTAAAACATAAAAAGGACTGTAAAAAAATAAAATTAAAAAATCTTGCTGGCAGCGTGGTGGCATAGTGGATAGCACGGTTGCCTCATAACAAGGTTCAAATCCCGGGACGTGGATCTTTGTGTGTGGAGTCTGCATGTTTTCCCCGCGCTTGTGTAGGTTTCCTCCCACAGTCCAATAACATGCAGATTGGGTGGATTGGTGGTTTTAAATTGTCCATAGGAGTGAATGTGTGTGTTGAGTGAATGGTTGTTTGTCTTTGTGTTGCCCTGAGATGGACTGGAGACCCGTCCAGGGTTTGCCTCTGCCTCTCACCCTATGTGTGCTGGGATAGGCGCAGCAGATCCTGTGACCCCGAATTCGGGAATAAGCGGGTAAGAAGATGAATGAATTAATGAAAAAATCTTTTTCTTCGGTTTCTTTATAGCTGCTCCTATTAGGGGTCACCAGCGGATTGCTCTTCTACACACTACCCTGTCCTCTACATCTGCCTCTTTTACCCCAACTACCTGCATGTCTTCACTCACCACATCCATAAACCTAATCCTTGGTCTTCTTCTTTTCCTCCTGCCTGGCACCTCCATCCTCAACAGCATTCTACCTATATACTACATTTCCCTCGTCTACACATGTCCAAACCATCTCAACCTAGTCTCCCTCACTTTGTCTCCAAAACATCCTACCTGCGCCATCCTTCCAATAAACTCATTTCTAATCCTGTCCATCCTCGTCACACCCAATGAATATTTTAATATCTTCACAACCTCCAGCTCCGCCTCCTGTCTTTCAGACAATGCCACTGTTTCTACCGTACAACATTGCAGGTCTGACTACAGTCCTATAAACTTTTCCTTTCACTCTTGCAGAGACTCGCCGATCACGGATCACTCCTGCCACTCTTCTCCACCCCCTCCAACTTGCCTGCACTCTTTTCTTCAATTCTCTAACACACTTTCCCTTACTTTTACTTTGCACTGTTGACTTAAACTCTTCCACCCTTCCTCCCTGCAACCTCACCCCTCCATTGCCTTCTCTCTCATTCACACACATGTACTGTCTTACTCCAACTGACTTTCATTCCCCTTCTCTCCAGTGAATACCTCCACCTTTCCAGATTCTTCTCAACCTGCTCCCTACTCTCACCACAATATCATCAGCAAACATCATGTGGGAAATGTTAGTGAATATTTCACTTTTGAGCGCATAGGCACCTGAAAAGCTAGCTTTGGGATGGTATGTTTCATTATGATATAGTAGGAGTAGATATAATGGTGATTAGAAATGAGAGTTTAAATATGTAATGATTAAATTCGCATAAACACAGTTAGAGGATATGAAGAAAGAGTGGCCAGGACACAATAACCACAGATTTAAAGCTGTTTGGGATCAGCTTTATTATTATTATTATTATTATTATTATTATTATTATTATTATTCGCAAATAATCTAGAAACACATAGAAAGTGTTTAAACAGATGTATCCCGCATCTCCGGAACATACCTTATTTGGGTATAGTGATTGGGAAAAGTTGGATCAGGAAATGAACACAATTGCTCAAAAAATTAAACCAGCTCAAGGCTGAAGATGATTCAACTGACATTGTTGGCAGTAATTGTAAGGACTATGTCTTCGGAGGACCGCCTGCAGAGGGCACCCTCACCCGAGTTCTAGGCTTCCACTTCTTGTGTCAGCCATCTTGGGTGAGGTCCGCCTATATAAGCAGGTGGTTCTCTGAAGACCATCGCGAAGTATTGTTGCCCTAGGCCTTACTGAGCGTTTCTGATATTGACTTTGATTGTATACTTGGATTTTGACTACTCTTTGGATTGCTGTTTGGAATTGTTTGCCTTCCCACTCCCTCTCCCAAATAAACCTGTTGTTACCATTTCTCTGCATTATGGATTCTACTCATTTGCCTACAGCCACCACGTTACAGTAATGTAAGCCAGCATCTAGGCAAGGCTCTCCGGGGAGGTAGAGAAAAACTACTTGCAACACGAATAGCTGGGTTGACCACCAAATTCTTTTTGACTCATACTTAATTAAAAACACCAAAAAGTATATGTTCAAACTTAATTTTTTTCCTTCGGCTGATCCAGTAATCCGCACATTTGACTTGGTGGGGTTTTACGCTGCAAGGCCAAGAATAGTAATAACCAGGACCGTTTTCTTTTATGGAGTCAGTTTTGAAATCATGCTCAAATTAGGGCAGAGCTTGTTCAATAATGGAAGCAACTGGGTTGGAATATATTCACACTATTCAGAAGAGAAAGAAGCAAAACATTAACTCAAAACCGAATATCCAGCATGTCAGAGCATGGTTTTAAGCCACACCGCTGCAAAGTCCACCACTATTGGATTTTTTTAGCTTAACCCTTCCTGCTCCAAGCTTCATCATAGCTCCCCCTTGACCTAAAAATATAAAACATTTGAATTGTAGTTTTAATGTCATTTACTATGTCTATGCAGAAGATTACTTTTTTAGGGAACATATTGCTTGAGTTTCTGATTTAAAAAAATATATATATATTTTCTTTTTTTATCTGTAAAAGAAATGCTCTTAAAAATGGTCCCAATCTTTTTATAACTGGCATTTGTAACCAATAATGTGAACGTCCGGGTCAATAATCCTCATTCTGATGCAAGAAGAAACAGAGAATGAGTAATTTTCCTATGAAACGTTGCCTGATCCTAAACAAAAGGAGATCAGAAAAGATCATCAGACCATGGTACTATAGAAGTGACTTTATTGTTTCATATATGTGTTCGGCTTGCAACCACAACAGTATTTTCAAAGAAATCAAGTACATGATCTACCAGTATATCCATGTTATATTACTGTCCCCATCCCATAATCAAACAGGTAATTACAGGGTTCAGGATCAAGCCAATTGGGCTGAATATTAACAATAGGAAGAAATAGAATCAATTATAAACTTTAAAAATAATGACAAATTAATTTTTTTTTTTTTAATTTCACCAGATTTATAAGATCCAAAATGTTGCATAGGGGTCTCCAGCTCCCAGATCACATTATCATTTTTGATCAGGTTTCCTTATATTTAAAAAGTATTATTGAGAAATATATCGTTAATGGATGCAACCAGTGAAATTTCTTGGCATGTCTAATTGTGATCAGTTTAGCAGTAAGAGTCAATAAGACTGTTTAAAGTGTCACATGCACGTGTGGTGGTCACATTAAATTACTTTTCACAAGACCATTCTGCCTCAATATGAAAATATTTAAACAACCACAATATTAAAGAGGTCTTTTCCTCCATCCACACACCAGTCTTACAGGCTCATGACATAACAGCCAACAGCAACAGACATTTTAATAAATCAAACCTGTCCCTACATGACAATTCTCAGGAAATAACTAAGTAAATAGAACACCTGCTTTAAACTTATAGAATTCAGATGTAGTACAGTAAAAGAAATAATATCACTCATACTCTTATTTTGATTTGTAGACTACATTAACAATCGGTAAGAATAACCTGCATGTACAAGCAAACTCTGAGGGAAAAACCAAACAGTCTTCAGAATCAGTCTGATTTATAAATCAGGCTTAAAACCATTACCTAAAAAAAATTCAGCTTAAGATCAGAGTTTAATCACAGCTCCAAGATACAGCAGTTGCAATAATAGGACAAGTAGCAGTGTTAAATTACTTGGTTTGGATTCTTAATGTATTCAATATGCATTTCTGATTTCTAAGAGCGCAATTATATTATTGGTCAGTAGTATGTTCACCATTTTGTGGCCCCGTACCACCACTTGATGGTCCAGTTTAGATATGCATTTGCTCCAGGTATTTGTAAGTGGGGTTTTCATAGCCATGGTTCTGCATCTTGTTCAGGTAACGCTCCTCAGGACTCAGCATAGGGTCAACCTTTCCCCCAAAAAAAATATACAAGCAAAAAAATCAAAATAATTTGTATAAAGTACATACATCTCCCTGTGACACTTAATCTATAAGTAAAATAAGTATGTGTATTTGATTGTGCGCTAGACCCACCTCTACAATGCCATGGCTGATTGTGCCATACTGCCGTTTCCTTAGCAGGACCAGACTGACCACAATCACAGTTGCTATAGCAATTACAATCACCAGCAAGCCAATCAAAGTTCCATTTCCAAAGCTAAAGTCCTCACCCAAAGGCCGGAATAATTCCTGGTTTCCTCTGTGATTCAACTGTTAAAATGTTAACAAGCCATGAGCACATTTGTTCATACAATTTTTTTAAGATCATTTTAAAGTAGACATCTTAGTAATCTGTAAATTATTGTATTCTTAGAATCTGCACAAACCACTTTCTCATCCGATATTTTCCTTACAGACAGCATGAATGATAGAATACAGTGAGAATTCTTTCAAGCCTATTTCTGTTGAATGGAAAACTGTGGTTTATTAACCTGAATGACATACCTGCCTGATTAAATCTGCTCAACAAGATCTCATAGAAATCAAATAACAGTCTACATACTATCCAGTCTGTACATGTACAGTGTGTATAGAAAGTATTCAGACCACCTTAAATTTTTCACTTTTTGTTATATTGCAGCTATTTGTTAAGTTCCTTTTTAAGTAAAAAAGCACCCCATATTGACAGAAAAACAGAATTGTTGACATTTTTGCTGATTTATTAAAAAAGAAAAACTGATATTACTTGGTCCAATGTATTCAGACCCTTTCCCGTGACACTTGAAATGGTTCTACACCTTCATTTGAATCCAGCTAATTGATTTCGATTAGGAAAGACACACACCTGTCTATATAAGACCTTACAGCTCACAGTGCATGTCAGAGTCAATGAGAATCATGAGGTCAAAGGAACTGCCTGAAAAAATCAGACAATTGTGGCAAGGCACAGATCTGGCCATGGTTACAAAAAAAAAATCACTTTAGGTTCCAAAGAGCACAGTGGCCTCCATAATCCTTAAATTAAAGATGTTTGGGATGACCAGAACCATTCCTAGAGCTGAGCGTCCGGCCAAACTGAGCTACTGGGGTAGAAAACATTTGGTGAGCGAGGTAAAGAAGAACCAAAAGATCAGTGTGGCTTTATGGCAATGTGGCCTGACAGAAGCCCCTCCTCAGTGCAAGCCTCATGAAAAAAGCCAGAAGGACTCCTAGATGGTCTGATCAGAATGAGAATCTTATTTATCACCAAGATAGAACTTTTTGGCCTTAATTGTAAGCAGTTGAGTGGAAAAAAGCAGGCACTGCTTATCACTCATATGTCCAATACAGTGAAATATGCTGGTGGCAGCATCATGCTGTGGGGGTGTTTTTCAACTGCAGGAACAGTATGATTGCAATCGACAGAAAGATGAATGCAGCCAAGTACAGGGGTATCTTGGACAAAAACCTTCAGCGTGCTCATGACCTCAAATCAGGTCAAAGGTTTATGTTACAATAAGACAATGACCGTAAGCACACAGCTAAAATAACAAAAGAGTGGCTTCACATCAACTCTGAGTGTTCTTGAATGGCCCAGCCAGAGCCCTGACTTAAACACAATTCTTTGGAAAGACCTAAAAATTACTATTCAACAACCTCCAACCTGATAACTGGACAGGATCTGCATGGAGGAATGGCAGAGGATCCCCAAATGAAAACTGTGGCGTTCGTTCCCAAAAAGACGCATGGCTATATAGAGTAGATCAAAGGGTGCGTCTAATAAATACTGAGCAAAGAATCAAAAATTTAAATATCAAATGGTCCTATATATTAATTTTTGACTAAATCTGCAAAAACATGTTTTTCTGCCAATATAGGGTGATGTGTGTAAGTTAATGAGGAAAAAATTTACTTCAAAGATTTTAGCAAATAGCAATATAACAGTTAAAAATTTAATGGAGTTTGAATACTTTCTATAGAAACTGTATATTAAATTATTGCAAAATGTGCAAATCCTAAAATAGATAACTGCATTACTTTTTCACTAAGATCTTACATTCTCTATGGTGTTAAGGTCTGGAGTCTGTAGTGTCCAATGGTTTTCCATGTGCGAAAATGATGTCTCATGCTCCCTGAACCACGAAAATCCATTAATTGAATAACCTGGTTTTAGTATATTCAGGTAGTCAGCTGACTTCCAGAATCTTTAGGCTCCTTTTTTTTAAACTTTTTTTCCCCTGTTAGCCGCAATGATTAGTGCTATTTTTAAGGATACATAGCTGTTCAGTCCCAATCCCTTGAATTCCCTTTGCATTGTACAGGTAGAAGTGTCCTCACTTTCACTATTAAACATAGCCCTACTGCCGTTTTTCTTCGATTTGCTTTTACCATTACTTTTCACATTTAAGTGATTATCAGGATTTTCTCCTGGACACATTTCTTCTAGACACGATGGGTCCAAATTATCCTTCCAGTTTTTAATAATGTGTTAAAACTTGGTTCTTAACCCAATTTTCTGCAATCTCCTTAGATGTTTTCTCTGTTGCTGAATGACAATGATTTAACCCTGCTCAAACAGATGAACATCTTTACCACGACCAAGGATGTGTTTTGTTGTTTAAGATATGAGAAGCAACTCATTGCACCAGTTAAATAATTTATTGCCAGCTGAAAGATAATCACCCATGCAGTAATTATACAATAGGAGGCTAGTACCTATTTGCTTAGTTAAATCCAGGTAGCAACTTTTTTTGGACAGGCAGTGTATATATTAGATAAATTTAGTTCATTTGTGATAAATGGAAAAATACATTTGATCACATGACAACTACAGTATTTTCATGCAATTACATGTATACGTATGCACATACAATACATTTATATCATGCATTTTAAAAACATGAATAGATAATACAACAAAGAGAGTACCGTATTTTCCAGACTATAAGCCGCTACTTTATTCCTACAAATTACTAACTGGTAATTATTTTCAAATCCTCACCCCTTTATCATGGAAACCACACGAAGTTACAAGTGGTGAGAAATCTTTCACAAAAACCGGCCGCATGCGAAAAGCATCCTTTTCTGAAATCGGTCAGTGGATCCTAACAGCGTAGAGTGCTGTGGAAGAATCCACCATTACCAACAGGTTTTGCTACGCAAAGAGAGCAGCGCATCCTCAGAGCGAACTTCACCGGAGGATGACAGTGACACCGAGAGCAGTAAATAAATAGCGGTTATTTTCTCTTGGTTCTGTTCAGTTTTAATCAGTTCCGGTACATACATGTACACTTTCAGTACAAAATCCTTCTGTACATGCAGTAAATATCTCAGTTTTCAACATGAATATCTGCAGCTTATAGTCCGGTGCGGCTTGTATATCTTTTTTTTTAATTAAAAAAAAAAAAAAAAAAAAAAAAAGAGCGTATGCGGCTTTTATCCATAAAATACGGTAGTTATTTGTGCCTTAAGAAAGTATTCAATCTTACTTACGGTGACTTAAAAGGTAATCATTTACCTATCTTTGTTACATTTTGTCACTTTATAAACATAATCCTAATGCATTTAATGGATTTTTTTGTGTAATAGACCAACACAAAAAGCACAATTTTGAAGTGGAACAAAAATTCTACATGGTTTTAAAAAAAAAGTTGGGTGTGCTTTCAATAAATCTTAATAAAATAGTTTGTGGTTGAAAATACTTTTTCAAGGCACTGTATATTTTGATTAAATATACTTCTATTATAAACAGAAGACTTTTTTTGAAATGCAATGAAAGCAATGAATAATGTTAATAAATGTGAATAAAGTGAAGAAGCATAAATCTAACTATCTTGATATTTCAAAGGAAACTGTATATACACAGACTAACACAAACCAAATATAAAACTTTAAAAATATCTTTTGTAGAACTAACAAGTTACTATATCAAAGAGTGGAGAGGATTAATACTCACCAGAGGATCAACATTCAAAATGCTTACTTTCTCAGCACTGTAAATCACTTCGCTATTATCCACTGACTCATCAATCACCTGCCAACACAGACAGGCAGCTGGAATTACTTGCTTTGGGAGTTTAGGTGGTAATTAGGTAGTTCGGGCCAAATTCAGGGCTGTAATATGCATTTAAAAGGTTAAAAACTAAATGATATATCAGTATTTAAACCTATGTGGTATGAAAAGAAATATCCTCAACCTCTCCAATCCCACTAAAAATCCCATCACAAGCCACTGATTAATCATTATTTTCTTTGACCCATGCAATTCCCAAAAAAGATATCTTGTAGCTTTCACATCTGATTTATTTTGATGGCTATTATTCTATCTTTGACGGCTCTCTTCTATTATATTCTTTTATTTTATTGTGATATTATTGGAATAATTACTTGGTCCAGATCCCTGTTCTGGATGTGGAGCATGTCATTCATTTATCCACCCATATCAAAGCAAAAGCGCATAAAGAGAGAGGGAAACTAGAATTGAGTTTTTAATTTAAAAATTATATAAAAAGGTATAATATTTGTATATAAAAGTGGGTAGTATTTTCACATATTTGCTTTGTACGTCCCAATTAACACAAACTAGAGGGCAAAAAAAACAAAAATTTACTTTATAAGCCACAAGCTTAAGAAGAAAGGATTTGATATATAAAGGTGAATGTACAGTGGGTATGGAAAGTATTCAAATCCCCCTAAATTTTTCACTCTTATGTTGCAGCCATTTTTACAAATCATTTAAGTTGATTTATTTCCTCATTAATGTACACACAGCAACCCCAAAAACACAATTGACATTTTTGATGATTTATTAAAAAAGAAAAACTGAAATATCACATGGTCCTAAGTATTCAGACCTTTTTCTCTGTATTTAGTAAAAGAAGCCCTTTGATCTAATACAGCCATGAGTCTTTTTAGGAGAGATGCAACAAGTTTTCACACCTGGATATCGGGATCCTCTGCCATTCCTCCTTGCAGATCCTCTCCAGTTTTGTCAGGTTGGATGGTGAACTTGGCTGGTGGACAGCCATTTTTAGATCTTTTCAGATATGCTCAAGTGAGTCAAGTAAAGGCTCTGGCTGGGCCATTCAAGAACAGTTACGGAGTTGATGTGAAGCCACTCCTTCATTTTTTTCAGCTGTGTGCTTAGGACCATTGTCTTGTTGGAACGTAAAACCTTCAGAATTTTTTGTGTAACCTTGGCCATATGTGCCTTGCCACAATTCTGCCTCTGATTTCTTCAGGCAGTCCCCTTTGACCTCATGATTCTCATTTGCTCCGACATGCACAGTGAGCTGTAAGGTCTTATATAGACAGATGTGTGTCTTTCCTAATCAAGTCCAATCAGTATAATCAAACACAGCTGGACTCAAATGAAGGTGAAAAACCATCTCAAAGATGATTAGAAGAAATGGACAGCACCAGAGTTAAATATATGAGTGTTACAGTAAAGGGCCTGAATACTTTGGACAATGTGATATTTCAGTTTCTTTTTTAATAAATCTGCAAAACTACTGTCAAATACTTTTTCTGTCTTGTGTACATTAATGAGGACTGAAATGATTTTAGCAAATGGGTGCAATATAGCAAAGAGTGAATACTCTGAATACTTTCCGTACACATTGCATCATTTGCCTCAAGTACCAATTTTTGCAGACTTACGGCAGTATGCGTTTCAGACATTTCCTATTCACTGCACATACCTACAGATCATCTACATAAAACTGCCAGTTTCCCAGAAAGACATATGCAGGCATGCATACAGATAATACCACACTCAAGTAATTTGCATTACAGTGACTCACTAGTGTGTAACTATGATATAAGTATAAGAAATTTAAAAAAGGTGACATGCAATAATTAGTGACAGGCATAAAAAAAACCCACTTTAAATGAGAGTGCAAAAAAGCAGTATATGGAAAATGGCATGAAAAGTATTACATGTAATGTACAAGTATAAAATTTAAAAGGAAATTTAGGTAAATATAATACACTTTGTTTGCTTTTATACACTACTATTTTACTATTTACTGCATGTAATGGCTGAGTGCAAATACATAAATTTAAAACAATCCTTGGAAAATGATGTGGTTCAGGATATACAATATACAACAAACAGTCTTAAAAGTATTCCCATTTATTGTGAAGTGGAACAAACATTATCAAATGTGCATTTGTATTCAGTATCCCCTGTACTCCTAAATATAATCCATTGCAATTAACTGAGTTCAGAAGTCACCTAATTAGTTGTACAAAGTTTATGTAATTGCAATTTAAAGGTATCTCATCAAATAAAACATTTTAGTTTGTGGTTGTAAGGCAACCACAAAATGTGAATTTTCAAGGAGTATGTATAATTATCTCCTTGAAATTACACTATATAGTCAATATATGTATAAGGTTTGTAGAAACCAGATTACAGATCACAGGCTTTTCAGTTAAAATATTGCTGGTGGTATTTTTTTGTTTTAAGGTTGTTGTCTGTTTGGTTGTAGTGTACAGAATTTACAGGAGATATGCATGTCTATGGGCGGTGTGGTGGTGTAGTGGTTAGCACGGTCGACTCGCAACAAAAAGTCCTTGGTTCTACTCCCAGACTGTGGGACCATCTGTGTGTTTGCACGTTTGCCCCGCGCTTGTGTGGGTTTTCTCTGGGCACCCCGGTTTCCTCCCATAGTCCAAAAACATGTACATTAGGTTGATTGGTGATTCTAAATTGCCCATAGGAGTGTGTGTGTGTGCAGTTGTTCATCTATGTGTTATCCTGTGATAGACTGGCAACCTGTACAGGTTTTACCCCTGCCTTTCATCCTGTGTGCTGGTATAGGCTCCAGCAGACCCTTGTGCCCCAGAATTAGGGAATAAGCGGGTTGGAAGATGAATGAATAAATGCCTGTTGTTTATGACTACAAATCTTCTTAAAACATTTTAACTTTTTGATTACTTTCTCTTTGATTCAGGAAAGTTGGTCTTTGGATGAGGATAGATTTTCTCTCACGCAGTTGTTACATATTGGTGGTACATTTTTTTTTTCCTTTCCAAAAATGACACTAGTAGGACTGTTTTTGCAACGTCAATGTCAAACTTTTGACAACTGAAACACCTGGGTTAGTAATGTCCACTTTTATGTGCCAATTCTTTTAATTCTGATTTTTAATCAGGTTGTTCATTATAAATTTTTATCTTATTTTAAGAGGCTTGTAAAAGCTATAAATATTCCTAGAATTACTGCCATTAATGCATCCCACAGTGTATAGGGACGCATCTCACCATTCTGAGTAACAGACCCCTCCATACTCTGGAGCTTTGCATATAAACTGACTCAACATCATGTAGTTTTTCCCATTTTAGTTTTCTTGTAGAAAATTCTGTAGTATGGCATTAGTCTTTTGCATTTTATTCCTTCATTTTTTGAGCCGTTTACTGCCTAAACTCCTCTAAATAGCTTTGTTATTTTTAAATGTATTTTTTTTGTTTGTTATTATTAAAGCTCTGCTTTAAGCTCTGAAATTCCTGTATCTGTTTACTTGTTCCATTTAAATCCATGCATTGAGTATGTAGTTACCTAATCACCAGCTTCTACTCCTTCTTGCATGTTTAGTCAGTCCGTTTAATTACAGTTTTCAACTTGATTATCTCTATGCACCAATAAACTTTCAAATTAGTCCAAATCACATTTAGTGAAAATTAAAAAAAAATACTTAACCGAGCTCACAGTTTAACCTGCCATGTTGGAAGTGCAGCAAGGAGAAGTTTCAAATGACTTCCCATATTGGCATGATGGTGGGGTGTTCATAACTCTTTGCATATGCAGTTATGTTGAATTAGCCTTTTAGATCACATTTTAAATTTAAGAATGTGCACCATGCCATCAGTTTTGTACCTCATTGTCACTGATCCTGTTCTTGCTGTTAATAACTCTCTCCTCCGCTCCAATCAGACCATCTAGACCACCCATCATTCCGGAGCCTACAAACAGAAAATATCAGTGCCCATATTTACACAGACAGCTCTTAGAAGTCACCTCACTACACACAAATACGGTTGACAGACAATCATATTCAAATATTATCTAATGAGAACCTGTCATTGTATGTAAAAAAAAAAAAAAAAATAAATAAATAAATAAATGCACTAATCAAATGGGATTAAAAAGAAAATGAAGATGATTGGATACTAGTGATGCACATGGCATTTAATAAATGTTCTGTACAGATACATTAGAGTACAGATTTACAGTATTTTCTTCTTTGGTCTTAGTTATTATTCTCCTTCTACTTCCCTCTAAGCAAAATTTATAATATATGTCTTAATTAGTTGTTCTTCTCTTTTTCCACTTCCTGCTCCTTAGCATAATTCACATCTTTCTTAATAAAAATGTTAATATTAAGCTTATACATAATGATAATTAATTCTAATAATAGCAATAACAAATTATATGTAGTGGTGTAATTTGCAACATTAGTCTACAATGTACAGGGGGAAAAATAGATTTTTACCTTTTACTAAAAAAGCAAACAGATTTTTAAATGTTTGTTAATTCCGGATACAACAGACATTACCTAAATAGATTTTAAGGGCTCAAGCACTTGTTTCAGGGCCCATTTGGAATTGCTTTATTATTAAATAACTGTTCTTTCTTCCATGAAATTTGTTGTGAGCTAAATCAGCCAAGATTAACAATGGAAATTATTAAAAACGCATTTTAAATACTTCAACTAGAGTCTAAATACAAAGAATCGTGTAAATTAAAAACTATTTGCCTGAGGCTAACTGAGCATTAAACTTAAAGCAGATCTAGTCTTAAAACTGAAAAGTAAACTTGCAAAAAACTGTTAAAATGTAACACTGGTTATGTCACTTACTCTCCACAGTTCCAACCCCACTGTCATTTTTAGTCATGTGTTTTACGGAAACGTTGCTGTATGATCATATACCAGACTCTTGTAAGTTTAGTTGTATTTAAGTTTGTGCGGTCGGACTGGAATCACACAGCGAGCAACAAGAAGGGGGGGGCAGGATTTCTGTCAACAACAGTGCTGCACAAAACCTTGAATATACTATAAAAGTGGTAAGAAGGAATACAGCTCTCAACATCACTTTGGAGGATGTGAGAAGAAAGTTTAGCCTGACAAGGCTGCAGGCCTGGACAGACTCAGTTCTAGAGTTCACAAAAGCTGTGTGTAGTATTTCAGCACATTTTCAACCTGAGCAGAAAGACTGTACCAGACCCCTGGACATAATCATGCCTTGTTCCTGTGACCAAAAACAAACAATTAAGGACAAACAGTGACTACAGGCCAGTGACTCTGCCGGTACATAAACTCTTATGAACAATTGTGGAACCATGGCAAAAATCTATACTTATTTGCTCATTAACCTCGCATCAGAGTGGAGGATGTCCTCATGCTAAAAACAGAGCCTACACACACATTGACAAGTCAGGCATGTTCGATTTCTCCAGTGCTATCAGACCTGAACTGCTTAGTAATAAGCTGCTGGACATGCAGGTGAATGTTTTCCTTGTAACCTTGACTGGAACCTACCTAACAGATAACCGACAATATGTGAGGCTGCAGTACATAATCTCAGACATCATTGTAAGCAGTACAGGGGACCACCGTTTTCCTGTCTCGTTTGTGTACAATCTAGACTTCCGATTTCAGCCAAAGCTCAGTCTGGTCAGGAGGCTGTATACACGAGTATAGTCAGCAGTTTTCTGGAGTGGACTAAATAACCTGCAGCTCAATTTCCAAAAGACTAGAGATGGTGGTGGATTTCCCAAAACCCAATCAATATCATTGTGTACACCCAGATATTCATACCGGTCCACATTCATTACACACTGGACTGGAGAGTGTGTTTGTGAGGACATTGTTGGGCAGTGGAAAGAATACTTTGAGGATCCCCTCAATAACATCAACACCACCACCACCACATCTTTTGAGGAAGGAGAGACGGGGGGCTTGGATGTGGACTCATCCATCACCCAAATTAGTGAGGTAGTCAAAAAGCTCCTTGGTGGTAAGGCACCAAAGGTGGATGTGGTCTAGCCAGAGTACCTCAAGTCTCTGGATGTTTTGGGGCTGTCTTGGCTGACACACCTCTGCACATGGCGGCAGGAAACAGTGGCGCTGGATGGCAGACCGGTGTGGTAGTCCCTCTTTTTAGGAAAGGGGACCAGGTGTTCCAACTACAGGGCTACTCCTCAGCATCCCTGGGAAAGTCTATGCCAGGGTACTGAAGAGGAGAATTTGTTAGATAGTCGAACCTCGGATTTAGGAGGAACAGCTTTATACCCTCTTCAGGGTGCTGGAGGGCTCATGGATTTTGAACATGCATTTGGTGGTGTGATCTTGCCTCAAGTGGAGGAGTTTAAGTATCTCGGGATCTTGTTTACAAGTGAGGGAAGAATGGAGCGGGAGATTGACAGGAGGGTTCGTGCATCTTTTGCAGTAATGCGGTCGATGTACCGACCATTTGTGGTGAAGAAAGAGCTGAGCTGCAAAGCAAAGGTCTCGATTTACCAGTCAATCTACATTCCTACTCTTACCTAGGCTATGAGCTTTGGGTGATATCCGAAAGGACAAGAGCCCGGATATAGGCAGCTGAAATGAGTTTCCTCTGCAGAGTGGCTGGGCGCTCCCTTAGAGATAGGGAGGAGCTCGGAGTATAGTTACTGCTCCTCTGCATCGAGAGAAGCTAGCTGACGTCAATCGGGCATCTGTCACAGATGCTGCCCGAACGCCTCCCAGAAGAAGTGTTTCGGGCATGTCCTGCCAGGAGGAGATCCAGAGGAAGACCCAGGACTCGCTGGAGGGACTACGTCTCTCGGCTGGCAAGGGAACGCCTCGGTGTTCTCCCAGAAGAGCTGGAGGAAGTGTCTGGGGAGAGGGATGTCTGGGCATCCTTGCTTGGACTGCTGCCCCCATGACCCGGTCCCAGACAAGCAGTCAGAAGATGGTGATTATAATGAATTGATGAAAAGATTAGATGAATTGTTTTACATTTTCTATCATCTTATATATTTGTTATTTTTATATTTGTGATCTCCTGGTACTCTCTACTGCTTCTGTATTTTTGGATTTGTATTTTTCAATAAGCAGCCAATGGAAAAAGAATCCTTTGGAATAAATAAAGATTTTTATTTTATGATGACAAATGATCTATTATTCACAAAAAATTACCAAATACTGCACTTGTTTCAAAGGTAAAACTGATTTCAGACAAATTTCACTTTCATTAATATTTTATCATTTTGGAATTGTGTCTTCTACAAACGAATGAATTTAGCATTTTGTGGTCCCAGGTCTGTGGCCAGCTAGACATTGGCTATTTTGTTTATGGTAAGCAGTGAAAAATGAAAATAGCAATAATTAAACAGCTGTGAAACCAACACAGGTGCAACAGGTGAATGAAAAGAAGTTACTCAACATGTAAATCAGTTGAACAGACAGAATAAGACAATATGTACTGTACAATGAAGGTAACAAACAGCAAATGGAGGAAAAACAGCCATAATGAAAAACGAGAATGAACTACAAAAGACCCACCTTTCTTGAAGGCACGTTGGGAATCAGAGAAATCACCTAGTTATTGTGTGCAAGCAGAGAACAAAGAAAAAAAACAAAAATTGGAATTTGAAGGGCAAAAAATAAAAAAGGGAAACACAAGAAAAGGAAAATATTGCTCGGTTTCTGACAACTGAAAGACATACACCAGCAAGGAAGCTTTTGTATAAAATGTTTTGGTTGTTTAGGAGAACATGTAGAAAGCAGCAGACAGTTAAAGATTAGGTCCTAGAAGACAAGGTTTAGCACGTGTCACTGGCTTCAGTCTCCAACAACCAATAGCAAGGCACAAATTTCCTAGTAATAAAATTCCTGGCCAACCAGAGAATTATTTAAAAAAAAACCTGATACACAGCATGTAGTATCAGAAGAATAGAACCGTTTTGAACCACTGTTAGATGTTCAGTTGTTTTACCAGGTATAGGCAGAAACTTACCCTCGGGTTCTGACTCCGTGCCCAGGGATTTGACCAAAATGGGGCGGAAGGGCTTGTCCTCGAATAACGGAGCTTCCACACTTTCCTCGGAAGAGACCGTGACATCAGGCTGTGCCTCTGAGGACAGGAACTGATCCATGTCTGCTTTCTGCTCCTGAAGATCATCTGCGAGTGAGTAGAAGAGAATGAAAAAGTGAGGGGGAGGGGGGTGCGAGAGTGAAAATAGGATGAATTGTAACACAAACAGCATCTTATACCTCCTCAACCAATGTTATGGCCTGACGTCACTTTAATGAGTGATGTGAATAATAGTATTAATAAAAAGTATAAATTACTTATTTATGGTAACCAGTAATCAAATAAATTATTTCTTCCCCATTACAAACAATAAAATACTAGATACTAAAATTGATCTACCTGAAGCGGTTTTCAACAGTACAGCAAAAGAAAATTTGGTAATGTAACTGTCAACTTATGACTACAAAGAAAGAGTATCTTTACTACTACTTGCAAGTCATTCCAATCTAATGAGATCTCACATCGTGTAGATTAGGGTACAATAGTTCTACAACAATTTAGTCTTTTTAGTGTTTCATTTTCTAATATTGGGGACAGATTTTGCACAAACAAGCATTATATATTATGTTGAGCAGTGCAGGTTTTGCATACACACACTTTCTAAATACACTTACCAATCTCATCCTGGATTTCTTCTGCCACATAGGGCACTTTGTAGAGCAGAGACAGACTCTGATTCATCCGCTCCTCAATCACACGCAAGTGGGTCACCACCTAGAATGCATAGAGAAAAACATTTAAGGAATCAAGTCCTACACCAGATGATTGTCGGGTCATATTTCATTTTTAAAAATCTTCAAAGCTGCAACGCTGTTTGTCGGAACTGTGGCCCCATAAATGATAAAATTTGTGGTACTGTAAACCAAAGCTGTGCTACCGCAATTCAGAGCTATGATGATCAATATAAAAGATATATAAGAACTAGCAGCCAATAAAAAGCTGGAATAAAAGTGGTTGAATTTCTGTGAGAATTAGTGGTAGAAGAATACCAAGCACATTGTTTGACCCAGGTTAATCAATGCAGAAACATGTATGTGTTTGTTTGTTTTTTTAAATCACATATGAATGCAATGTTTACAATTATACAGCAGATGGCACTAATACTAATGATACAGCGGATATAAAAAGTCTTACACACACCTGTTAAAATGCAAGGTTTCTGTATTGTAAAAAACCCCCACAATAAATCATTTTTGAACTTTTTCCAACGTTAATAAAAACTATAACCTAAAATGACTAAAAAAAAAAAAAATAATAATAATGTGGTTGTGCAAGTGTGCACACCTTTAAACTAATACTTTGAATACTGTAATAAAATCAAAAGATTCAAGTCTTTTTGGCTAGGAGTCTTTCAGCATGGAACCTTCTATGCAAAAACACTCAAAAACTGTCAGATTGCAAGGGCATCTCCTGTGCACAGCCCTCTTCAGATCTTCAACAGGAATCTGGTCTGGGCTCTGGCTGGGCCATTCAAAAACTTGAAAAAACTAATTTTCTTTTGGTGAAGCCATTCTTTTGTTGAGCTTCCTGGCAGAAGCCTGAAGGTTTTCTTCTAGTATTTACTGGTATTTAGCACCGTTTATAATTCCCTCTACCTTGACTAAGGCCCCAGCTGAAGAAAAGCCTCAAAGCATGATGCTGCCACCACCATGCGTCAAAGTTGGCATGGTGCTTTTGGTGATGTGTTTTTGCATTAAACATCTTACCCACTTATTCCCTAATTCAGGGTGACAGGGTTTGCTGAAGCATGTCGCAGCGCACATGGGGCGAGAGACAGGAATCCACCATTGACAGATCATTAGTCCATCGATTGGACACGAACGACGACACACACACGTACATTCCCTCCTATGGGCAATTTAGGATAATCAATTAACATAATGGACTTGGAGTAATGGAGTACCCCACAGACTATCCCACATGCTCTTGGGACACTCCAACTGTGTTTTTGCAGAATAATAACCGGGCCTGGATGTTTTCCTTTGTAAAGAATGGATGTTTACTATTTTGGAGGGATGTCCAGTACTTGGTAATGGTAATGTCACTGGAGTGCCATAGTTTATCCACTTGATGATGACTGTCTTTACTGAATCAAACAATATATCCAATGCCTTGGAAATTCTTTTGTACCCTTCTCCTGGTTGATACTTTCTAACAAAGAGATGCTTTGGAATCCCTATGTGGACCATGGTTTTTGCTGGAAGCTGCAACTAAAAAAAAAAACAGCTGACCTTTAGTCTGGGTTAAGCAAAGGTGCTTTAAATGATGACAGGTGTGAACGGACTCCTATTTAAATTGAGTTTGAATGTAATTGCTAAGTTTGAACACAGCCATATACCCAGCTATAATAATGTACAACACAGGAGCACAAGCTGTTTTAAATAAAGCAATAATCCTTTTATAGCACAAATTGCTAAATTTTACCAATTGATCTTACCATTTCAAAAGAAGTCTAGTCATTTGACTGAATAAACAAAGTAAAAAAGTAAAGACATTTAAAAAAAAAAAAAAAAAAAAAAAAAAAAAAAAAAGGACAAAATATATAATCCTGAGTCCAAAGAAAACAATCCGCTTCATGTTTTCCAGAAAACAAGCAATAGGTTTAGACTGGAATGTAAATTATATCTTTGGCTGTGGTTCAAAGGTTCCAGCCAAATTTCTCAAAATACACAAACGGCATGAGAGCTACTCTTTTCTGAATTCCCTAGTACAAACACATACAAGAACACAAATTTATTCTATTCCTAAAGCAAAACATGATCAAAAAATGTATGGATGTCTATGTACCTGGGACTTCATCTGGGTTGCTTTCTCAGGGTCAACAGAAAGCACATGCTGATAGTGACGAATGGTGTGCTGGCGGTCCTTATTTTCTGCACGGACATACCTCCTAAGAGCCTGCAGTACATGACGTGGCTGGAAAGAAAAAACAGGAATAGGATTAATCTCTTTTTGGCTTGCTCCCGTTAGGGGTCGCCACATCGGATCAGTCTTCTTCACACTACACTGTCCTCTACATCTGCCTCTTTTACCTCAACTACCTGCATGTCTTCCCTCACCACATTCATAAACCTCCTCCTTGGTCTTCCTCTTTTCCTCCTGACCGGCACCTCCATCCTCAGCATTCTTCTACGAATATACTGCATTTCCCTCCTCTGCACATGTCCAACCCATCTCAACCTAGCCTCCCTCACCTTGTCTACAAAACATCCTACATGCGCCGTCCTTCTAATAACAAAGAACAAAATTAATCTAAACATTTGCAATAACTAAAACAGGCACCTACAAATAAGACAGATTCAGGATATACTTTAAACATTACATAAACGTTATAGACAGAATTGTACTTTCTCTTTATATAAAGTAAATGTGAGGAAAGCATTTTATCTGCCTAAACAACATTTCTATAAATAGTACAGCAAATTTATAGACTTAATTCTCTTTCTTTGATTGTTTATGTGTTTGATTGTGTTGTTTGTTTTTGTATTTAATCTGAATTTATTTGGGGTGTGACAAGGCACTTCTCCTACGAGGCAAGACAATACTAGGTTCACAAGAATGATAATGGATCGAGTTTTTCAAAGGAAATCCTCAATGGTGAAATACAATTATGAAAGTCTTTTATTCAACTGAAAAAAACACAAAATGCACACTAATTTACCTCACTGCCGAGAGGCAAGTAATCTCGTCACATCATTAGTGATGGTTACTAAATTTTGATTAATATTTATACTTAATATTGGCAAATCATATTTTCTATCCCATAAAATACAAGAATAAGAGATTAAATGTTAAATTAATTAACTGTAATTAAAGATTAAAAAGAAAATTAACATGTGAAATTATAAAATAATATTAAAAAGATGACACTGTATATATACTTCTATTGTTTGTTTTAACATCTCTGAATCAATTGCCACCAAAATACTTTATTAAGCTGGTATTCTTCTACTAGGCCTCAAAGTGAGTGTTTACACTTGTCATGTTTGGTTTAATAAAAACAAATAAGCGTAAACGCCTCAAACCAAACAGGCGGACAAAGACAACTAAAATGTCTGCTATCTTCTAAGGAACTCCGAATGCAACAGGATAAAGGTGGCAACAGAAATTTGTTTATGAAGGAGGAAATTGTGAGCACTCCCTTAATGTGTGAACACACCCAAATATCTTCTGATTTATTTCTATTAACATTTTTTTAAAATTTCTGTTTCAGCCTTTGCCATTACTGCACTTTGTGTAACCTTGGATACATTAAAATGTGCTTTATAAATAAAATAGAGGTAAGGAAGAAAATGTATCGACTGAGCCACTGACTCAGCTCTAAAAGTAGATATAAAATTCAAATAAAAATTGCTCAACTAAGCATCTAGCAGAGATGCTGTGTTTATTTGCATGTCTGTGCAAGTCCTAACCCTGGGTGGGTCAGCCTGCAGAGCAGCAAGGTAGTTCTCGAGAGCAAAACGGCGGCGATCATTTAGCATGGCCTCAACTCGAGCCAAGTGTGTTTCCACCAGCTGTTGCTTCTCGCTAGCTGCCTCTTCTTCTAGGGACTCCACCATGGCCTGGAAATGCTGCAGAGATAGCAAGCAAGAGAACAATAGTAGTGACCGAGAGAGCATGAGTTAAACCATGTGTCTTTTTCACAAGAATCTACAGCCCACTATACATAGCAAAGTATAAACCTGCGCCTCCAAATGATATCTGCATTATCCACCACTGCTCTATAATAAATATTGATCTCCAGACAAAAGATCGAATCTTTTTAGACAAACCCGGCAGGATAGTAAGCTGTGTTCAACAACTTACACGTGGACAAAAAAAAAAAAAAAAGCAGGCTGCCTGTATTGAGTGGACATTATAATTTGATTAACCCAACCAAACTGTAATCTAAATGACATAAAACATGGTTATAACATAGAATATGCTCATTCAACAGCTACATGAATTTTGTGGTTCTTCTTAAAAAATGTCTTTAAATGTAGCAATTCATCTTGCAGTTCTTTCTTGTTATTCTAACATATAACTAGAAGAGGGAGTTAGTAGCAGCTTGTGTTAATAAAAAAAAAAAAAAAAAAAAATATTGCATGGCATTTACCTGGATCAAGGTCTGTCTATCTAATTTGGGCAGATTCTTGGCCTGACGCTCGGCCTCCTCCCATTCCTTCCTCACCTGTGTAGGACAAGCATGTCAAGATTACATATAGAGAAACCTCAAAAAACACCAACACTCTCTATACATTTGTATATCCACAAACCATTTTCTCCTTACCCTTTCCATGCGGCCACGGTGTCTAATCTCAAGCTGCTCCTTGGCCTTCTGGAAGCGACTATGTTCCTGATCATCAGCTGGAGTGTCAAAGTAAACATCTACATCATCCATAGGTTGTGAAGTGGAGGACAAAGCTGGAAAGAAAGTTAGGAGCATAACCAAAGACCAAAAAGAAAATTACAAACAAAGCACAATACTGCAATGAATAGTAGATATAGGCCACAGAAGGTTTAAAGCATGCCAAAAAAAGGGACTAAGATTTTCATGGACTAAATCAGATGTATTTAAAGCAAACACTTAAGTACTTAAGCACTATTAGCATTATTAGTCTTTCAGTAAAGACAAATTTCCAGTATAAAATAATGAACCACAAACACTGAGGACTCAAAAGTAACAAGAAGAAAAAGAATTTCAGCAAAGACCCTTGACTATAAATTACATTAATTTTACATTAATTAATTTAAAAAAAAAAAAAACAACATCTCATGAAATATACAATAAATAAACAAAAGTTTGGGCATTCTCACCTATACACATAGTTGGTACATTGTTAAATTATGTTAGTGGTTGGCAGCATGGTGGCGTAGTTAGCATGGTCACCTCACAACAAGAAGGTCCCGGATTCGATTCCTGGACAAAGGGTCTTTCGGTTTGCATATTCTCCCCGCGCTTGTGTGGGTCATCTCCTGGTACTCTGGTTTCCACCCACAGCCCAAAAACATATGTATTAGGTTGATTAATGACAATTTCCCATAGGTGTGAGTGTATGTGGTGTCCTGCAATGGGTCAAAGACTGGGGCTGTCCGGGGTGTACTCCTGTCTTTTGCCACATGTGTGCTGGGATAGGCTTGTTGTTAGGAGACAAAATGTGAAAAAGTTCAAGTGGTATGCATATTATTTCAAGGCATTGTAGGAGGAAACTGGAGCACCCAGGGAAAACTCACACAAGCATGGGGAGAACACAGCAACTCTGAACAGAACATCCACAGAAAAAACCTTTCCTGGAAATCAAACCCAGGACTTCCTTGCTGTGTGGCGACTGGGAACACCACCTCGAAGCCTGATTTAAATTTAAGAAATGTTACGACTAAATAATACTATGCACTAAAGGTTAAGCAACATCTTACCTAAGATAAAAGAATTATACCAAAGAGTTCTTTAGTTATTAATACACACAGAAATATTGTAATTGAGTATTGAAACATACTTAAACTTTTGCACACAGCCATACAGTATTCCTTGGACTCAAAGTTGTTGCGGTTGCCAGCACAGCCTCCATAGATGAAACGCACACATTTCCTTTGATGAATGTCGAAGTACCAACGGGGCATGGAGGCACGACACCGTCCCGTCTCTGCCTCTAGTGTGCACACAGCTGACACAGGGACTAGAGTTAGTGCAGTACAGTTTAACAGCAACTCTACTGGCTAAAGTTTGGTTTACACTGATTTTAATAGATCTTTTTTTATTGTCGCTTATGAGACTATAAATATGACCACCATGGATAAACCGAAACGTGAAAACCTGTCTGGAGTTGCAAATCAATAATTATGACATGTTCATTAACCTGTGTTCACTAAATTAATGCTACAGGTTAATCTTGTCATCTAAGCTTCGAGTTATCATTTAGTATGTTCAAGGCATGTCACAATTAAGTTATAATCTATCTGGATTATTTGTGCTAATATTGTCATTAGGTTCCGCACTCGTATTGGTTCTTGGTTTGATGGTCAGATCGCAAGCAAAGTATCCAAAAATCTTATCATGCTGCCAGACATTTTGTAAAGGAAAAAAATATTGCAACATCCATTAATCAGCTTAAGGTAAATATGTCAAACCTGCCATTAAAGACAACAGCTTTTATCATAAGATTACAGGAAAATTTTAGCCATGATTTGGTCTTAAAAAAACATTGGTATTTTAACAGTTTATAAGATGAATGTATAAAGGAATCATGGCTTATGTTGAGTCCTTCAATCATTTATATGCATGTATAACAATAAGCAAATGTCAGGATTGGTATTTCTTACCTTTGATCTCCTGAGACGACATGTCACTGCCCTGGCTTTCAACATTGACATCTTTCCTCTTTTCCTTCTCATCACTGTCTCGATCATCATCATCATCTTCATCTTCATACACATAATGGTACTGATCATCATCATCATCATCATCATCATCATCATCTTCACCTTCATAGTCAAACTTCTGGGTTGGCTGTTCATCCAGGTCTGACTCACTGTCAAGTTATAGAAATTTTCAGGCTTGTTTAAACTGGACAGACAATAAGAACTAAAATCTATTCTAAATACTACCAATCATGTTCAAGAGTGACCAGTGTTTCCTATTCCTAAAATATATAGGAAACATTGACCACTCTTGGATATGATTAGTAGTAGTAGTAATGCAAATTTCTTTCATCAGTCTATCAGTCTTTCAAATTTCATACATCACCCGTTTTAATGTTTAGCTAACTATCACTTGCTTCATCAATTTTCAAAAAGCTGTATCACTCTGGATAGTAACTTCTGCTAGTAACTTCTTTCAAATGTATGTAAACGAGCCAGTTCCAGTTCTCATTGCACTGTATTTTGCATTCAGAATTGTTTTCTACGCTGTATTTCTTAGTATGCACTATTATGACTACAAACCAGATTCCAAAAAAGTTTGCACACTTTACAAATTGTGAATAAAAACAGAATGCAATGATGTGGAAGTTTCAAATTATAATATTCTATTCCGAAAATAACAGATGACAATCAAATGTTTAAATAGAGAAAATGTATCAATTAAGGAAAAAATAAGTTGCTTTTAAATTAAATGGCATCTTAAAAGTTGGGACAAGGTCAGGTTTACCACTCTGAGGAATCCTCTCTTTTTATAACAAACGTCTGGGGGTTGAGGAGACAATGTCCAATTCTTGTCTAATACAGGCTTCTAGTTGTTCAACTGTCTTAGGTCTTCTTTGTCACATCTTCCTCTCTATGATGCACCAAATGTTTTCTATGATGTTGTAATTGATGCAGTATGTGGTCTAGCATTGTCATGCTGCAAGATCCATGGTTTTCCCAAAAGAGACGAAGTCGGGATGGGAGCATATCTTGTTCTAGCACTTGGATATACCTTCCAGCATTGATGGTGCCTTTCCAGAAGTGTAACCATCAGAGATGCAGGCTTCTTAACTCCGTGCTTATAACAACTTGGGTTGTACTTGTCCTCTTTAGTCCAGATGACATGGCGTTCCGAAACTTCAAAATTTGATTTGTCTGACTACAGAATGATTTGCACTTTGCCACAGTCCATTTTAAATGAGCCTTGGCCCAGAGAAAACGCCGGCGCTACTGGATCATGTTTAGATATGGCTTCTTTTTTGACCTATAGTGTTTTAGCAGTCAACAGCAAAAGGCACAGTGGATTGTTTTCACCGACAATGTTTTCTGGAAGTATTCCTGAGACCATGTTGTAATTTCCATTACAGTGGCATTCCTGTATGTGATGCAGTGCTTTCTAAGGGTCAGAAGATCACATGCATCCAGTATGGTCTTCCGGTCTTGACCCTTACAGACAGATTCTCTGATTCTTTAGATGATATTATGCGCTGTAGATAGTGATAACTTCAAACTCTTAGCAATTTTTTTGCTCCTCTGCTTATCTTGACTTTTGACAGACACTGCCACTCTGAGAGGCTCTTCTTATTCTTTAAACTTTCTGCCCTCTTATTGGTACCAGCCCCAACTTTTCTGGAATGTGTAGCACTTATGAAATTCAAAATGAGCCAATATTAGGCATGACATTTCAAAATGTCTCACTTTCAACAATAGATATGTTATCTATTTTTATTCTAAATAAAATACTGACATTTGAAACTTCATTGTACTCCGTTTTTATTCTTAATTTGTACTGTATTTTGGAATGGGGTTTGTACTAATATTTATATATTTAAAAAAAAAATAATAATAAATAT
>JAOTRA010000025.1:3296077-3348469 GCA_026260255.1 Pseudolaguvia tuberculata | reverse complement strand
ATATATATATATACATACATATATACATACATATATATACATACATATATATACATACACATATACATACATACATATACATACATACATATATATACATACACATATACATACATACATATACATACATACATATATATACATACATACATACATACATACATACATATATATACATACATACATACATACATACATATACATACATACATATACATACATACATATACATACATACATACATATACATACATACATATACATACATACATACATATACATACATACATATACATACATACATATACATACATACATATACATACATACATATACATACATACATATATATACATACATACATATACATACATATACATACATATATATATATACATACATACATACATACATACATATATATATATACATACATATATATATACATACATATATATATATACATACATATATATATATACATACATATATATATATATACACTGTTATAAATTATAATATATTTTATTTGCTCTATATTGTTCTCTCTTCCTTCTTTATATTTGTATATACCACATTTAAGAACTTGATTGCACAACATAAAATGTGAAGGTGGAAAGAAGGGATGGATAAAATACCAAACAAATAGATATACTGTCATAACCAGTTCTCTGAAACACAGGAGGAATACTGTCATCAATTCTATGAAATGGCACCAATTCTGCTTTTCACTCAATAATATTTGTTTACAGTAAATTTAAACAGCATCCTAAACAAAAGATCATTAACCTCATAAAATTTCCAGTAGTTCTGTGAGGGTTTTTTTTTTGTACACTACAGAAGTACTGATGTACTGCTGTGTGCAGAAAAAACATACACCCATATTTAGTGGCAAGACCAGTTTAAGTTTAAGCTTAAAATTATAGAAAAATTGAAGTGTTTATTAGCGACAATTGTGTGCGTGTGTATGTGCATACAACCAGGCTGAAATCTAAATACACACAGACATACGGGACTCATTTCACAATGGGGACCAAAATTGAGATTCATGGGTAAATCTTTTTTTTGTATACAAAAAAATTTTGTTTTCAATAATTAACATGCAGAATGGTTAAGATAAATACCGTTTGTACAGTATAAAATCTATCACTATTTGCATCTGTATGGATTATGTAAAACTTTTTTATTCTCCTTGGACAAGAGTATATTTATGTGTGTATGTTTATACATTATTGAGCAAGTAAAACTCATTAAAAAATTGGCCCTTCAAATGAGTCTAGTTTCTCTCAATGTTTATTTCTTCATTTCATTTAATTGTCCATTCATGGACAATCTGAAATCACCAATCATGATTTCACGTGACCTAATCTGTATGTTTTTGGACTGTGGGAGAAAACCCACACAAGCAAGGGGAGACCATGCAAATACCGCACAGAAAGATCTCCAACCCAGAGACCCAAATTGAACCCGAGACCTTCTTGTTGTGAGGCGACCATGTTAACCACTACACCACCGTGCCGCCCACTGTTGAGTAAACATATTTAGTAGGATTACACAAGAATTAATAAATAAAATTACACACAGACCTTAATTTATTGTTAATTTTACACATTCAATTATACAGAGTAGCATTAAACTTGGTCAGTTAATAATAAATTGCAGTTTTATATATTTGCTAACATACAATTAAATAAATTACTCTATATAGATTAATAACCAGGTCTGTAATACTTATGTTAGTAATGTCATTAAAGACAATTTAATGGTGAGAACCACATATACTATAAACAGAAAAAAACAGAGCACATACCATAAACTGATTTATTATTTATTTTATTTTTTTTCATCATTTGGGTTTATTATTGGTATATAGCAATAATTTACTGTTAGTTACCCGGTTAACTGATTGTTGTGTTGTGACCATAATAGTATAGTTTGGTGGTTTTATTGTTTTCTTTCTTTCTTTCTTTACCCTGAAATAAACTAGAATAACAGGAAACATTTTTTCCCTTTTCTTTGTATTAAAAGTAAGTACCCGCCATGGGTGCATGAACCTGTGCTTTATAGCATAATCAATACAAACAATAGTCCAATTACAACAGGTTTACCTAAGGCTAACTTACATTTTAGTACCACTGATTTGACTTACTTCAATTACTTCAAACCCTGGGTTATGCTGGCTTTGCCCGTCATAAAAGCAGGTACCACAGTGAGCAGTTGTAATTGGCTCGACTTTGTCAAAATTGGAAAAATCCACATGATATTTTCCTTCTTTACTGCGGGATATAATAGGAAGAAACTTGTAACCATACTTAATCTCTTGTGGTATGTAGGAAGTTCTGACCTGGCAGGAAGAGCTGGTGGATTCATCTGTGCCATCCAAAAATACCACCAGCTCAAACTCATGCTGAAGAAGGGAGTCTATATCAAATTTAAAAAATGGACTTGTTTTGTTAATTACATGATACAATGTCAAAGGACAAATAAAGAAGAGGTTGTCTTTTCCAGCATCAACCATGAAATCAATATTAACCTGGTCCAGAATAATGGTTTCACCTTCTGGATTAACTGATGTCCGAAGTAGTTTACCATATAGCTGGCTTCCAATCATTAAGGTCTTGCGCAAATTGGCCACTCTTATTTGCAAACATAAAGCACCATTTTTGGTGCAAATAACTGCCATTTTGCTAAATGTAATGGTCTTGGCCCTTTTCTTGGGTAAGGCAATTTTGGCCATAACTAGTCCACACCAGAAGCAGTTAATAAATAAACCAATGATGGACTGGATAATTAATAGGGCAACAGCACCAGGGCAGTATGGACTAAGCACTCGCATACCATAACCAATAGTCATCTGTGTTTCAATTGAATAAAGAAAGGCAGTTGTTAGGCCAAAAACATTATATATACATGGTTTGTGGTTTGAAGGTGGATTTTGCCACAAAAGATCACCATTATCATGAGCAATCCAGTACCAAATAAGACCAAAAATAAACCAGCTAAGAGTAAAGGAGGCCACAAAATATAAAATAATAAAACGCCATCGTATTTCCACAAAGGTTGTCCAGAAATCCTGCACATAAGCAAGACGACTGCTGTACCTCATGTTGCCATATTCAATGTTGCAATGTCCATCTTTGGTTACCAGACGTTTTTTGCAAATGCGTTGCTTTGAAAGGTAGTCTCGGAGCAACTGTTGTAAGGAGCGTGTCATTTCCCAAGTGATGAAAATTCTGAGTAAAAGAATTAAAAAAAATATTCTCTATAATGTGTCATTAGAACATCAGTTGCAAAAATCTTTTTAAAAGTTGTTTTATTAGAATATACATATGGTATTTCCGAGTTAGTTTATGTTCTGTAGGAATATAAAATTAAATATATTGCAGTCAATCAATATTAAGACCATGTACATTACGAAGTATTATCTGAAAAAAATTGGGGGAGGAAGTAAATGCACACCAACTTTAGACGTTAGACAATTTTTTAATTATATTATCTGCTATGTTTTGACATTCTTAAGACATAAAAAGCAAAGTGAGTAAAAATAAGATGCTGAATTTAAATAAAATTTGAACATGACACAACAATGATTCCTCCTATTAAGTGGAATGCTGTTTGTTGGTACAAAAGTTGTTCAACCAGTTAATTTTTTATTTATTTATATGTAAGTGAATTTAGATGACAGCAGCTCCTCAAAAAGGTTTATTTAAAGCTGTACCAAATGATGCCCCCATGTGAAACTCTGAATAGCCCTGATAGTTGTCTACAACCTAGACAAAATTTGTTTACAATTCACAATGAAGGGTTTAGTTGGGTCTAAGTTTTGGGAAGAATAGTTACACAGTTGGATATTGAAAATTGGACATGGATAAATCTGAAAAATCATATAGGTATATTATTTACCAGTGTTTTCTAACATTTAGAAAAATTAGACATTATAGATGAGTTGATAAATAATATGCATGACATTAAAGAGTCACTAGTAGTATAAAATATTTATTTACTCTTGTAAAAAAAGTGATAGTAAAACTTACCTTTAATTAAGCAAACTTTACCTTTTTTAATTCAGCAAAACCGTACTTTTCTTTTATGCTATTTACCTTTGTCCCGTTTTAAAAATGCAACAAACAAAACAAAAAAATATCTACAATTTGCAAATTAATATTGTGATATAATCTCTCTTGGTCACTTTCTTCAAGTGGGTCATGATTTTGCACCTTCAATTAGTGGGTGTGTTTGATGTTTACATGTAAACAATGTTTTTTTCTGCAAAGATGAGTACATATGATACCAAAAACACACAGAGTATATATGTACAGTGTATTTAGAAATGTACATCTTTTTTAAAGAAAAGAAGAAAAACATTTAATTTAGAGTTACTGACTGGCTCTCATCAGTTTTCAGTCTTGCATAAAAAAAATGTATCACTACCAATCTAATGAAAATCAAGTATCTAAAATGACCTATAGTTATGGCAGAGCTTTTACAGGGATCTGTAAGGAATATGAAGAATTATCAATACTTTGCATAAAATAGACTATCAGGCAGGATGTGAAAGAAAAATACTCTTTTTCTTTCACATCCAAAGAGTATTGCCGTCTTTAGCAGACAATCACCAAGACTTCAGCATGAAAAACTCAACCGGTTCTGGTAGTTGTGTAAAGAAGTGAGAAAACACTTTTTGTCACAATTTCCTCAGTATAAGTAGCGAGGTTATTGTTCCATCAAACTTCATTGATCACCTATTGGAAGTGTCGGAACTCAGGGGCCCCTACCCTGAGGCGACACTTCACGGGGAGGTTCTCTTCAAGGCAGATAATTAGCAATTAATAACACTCATAGAAAAATTCTTATTAATTGAGATCTCAGACAGAAAAGGAGCAAAAACTTATTATTTTTAAAGTTGAATCCTCAGCAAAAATCAGGCATTGACAATACAAAATGCCCAGGAGCTTGTCAAATCGTGTACTCAAGTGAGAGCCAACGCGCATCACATACCATTACCCTGACCACCCAGAAAAACATCCCCTGTTAGATAATCCTTTCGTTTTAATATTCATATTCATCAGCTCTCACTTTTTACCATTAGAATTTGAATCTCCCCATATTTTGCATCCCCAACCTTATCACGCCTCTTATTATCGCTTCCCCATTATAACAAAAAACAAGTAATTTATTCAAGGTCAGCATTTTCAATTTTCCCAACAAAACAAAGCTGAGATCACAATGTAAAAAAACATCTTTCTTTAAGTTTTATGCTTTAACAAATTTATTTACGTAACACACTGACATTTGTTTCACTGATGTCCTTTTTGGCATGTACAACCGTATAAAAATATGATTAAAAAGAGCATTGTGTTCTGTTAATATTTATGCGGTGACCATTTTCCTGTTTTGGTGTATCTGGTATTAGTGTTAATGCATTTAGTGTCACTTAAGTCTTACATATATACTGATATATTACTGAAAAATAATATATATTATTATTAGATTATTAGATGACAACAACCAAGATGGCGTTTGCACGTGTAATTTACAATAATCTCCTGTGTGTGTATAAATAGTCCATACTCCATTTAATCTCCTGTACATATAGATTGTTTATACTGTTCATACTCCATCTGCTTTTTGTACATTAATAATAATTTATTTCTTACACTACAATTATCTCACACTGCTCTTATCTGTACATACTGTATCTGATTAGATGTCAAACAGTATTTCTTTATGTAGTTAGACATGTGTGATGACAAAGTTGAATCTAATCTAAAAATTTAAAATAATGAATCATAACTAAAAATAGACATATACTACACTAAATATATCTCTTAATTTTTTTTTATATACTCCTCCCCTTGAGATTCAGAAATGACACAAAAGAGTGACCTAGCAAAGCCAGACTACTGGTGATGGGTTGACGTCCGAAGTCATTGCGGCAATGTGTTGACTAGGCCAAATACGAAGCTGCAACGTTGAGAATGCACCAGCAGATCCAGAGGGTGGGGTAGACCTTGGCAGATAGAGCGTGGGTGATAAAATGGTTAATGTATTGTACAACATACGGAGACACTGATAATTATAGTGAGTAGTTCAGTACAGGAAATAACTCCAACAGAATTATCTAGAACAGCCTAAATTAAAGGAGAGCCAACACGAGAGATCCTTGTGACATTTAAAACAACCAGACCACCACTGAAAACACATCTGAGAGATTGGTGAGTGTGGAGGACAACATCCAAACATACAAGATCACTATAATACTCAACATCTATGAGGTCCCCCCTGATCAACACTCAAAACACCTGATTATATAAATGGGTCTTTAGTTTAGACTTAAATACTGGGAACTCATTGGCAGCAATATCAAAATAGCTTTAGAAATAAATAAAATTATATTTTCTCCTTAAGAGTTGACATTTCAAGGTTGCCACTTTCTACATGTGGCCAGATTTGCACCTTTGAACAGAATCCATTTTTTTTTTTATCTGTACTTGTGAGCAGATATTTATGTTCCGCACCCATTTCCTCACATAAAGATGCAAATATGTGACTTTTCAGGGGTTATGTTTTTATAAGGGTTACCATGCCCACATCATCCTCCATCTCAGGAACTAGGTCTGCTGGTAATGTTTTGGCTATGAGGGCCTCAAGGTGAAAAAAAAAGTGTGTAACACACTCCCAGATTTCTTTCCAAAGCCTTTGATGTGCCCGACCGACTGCAGCAGTGCAAACACTCGTCCAGTTTTTCCACCTTTTTCAAGATTCTGATGTGACCTGAAAAAACTTTTGATGTCTGCTGACAATACATCAATACATTCGATGTCTGTCATCAATACATCTGGAAATTGTGTTCTGAGAGAGACTTTTGATTTACAAGTTCAGCAACGGGGTAGCTAGCTTCGAGGGCTAGCTTCATTTACCTGTGTGGTTCTACTAATAAACGTTGCCTGTTTCTCTGTTTTCATGCAGGTAAACAAAATAGTCCACAGTTCTAATTTTGTAGCTATAGATATTTTGTTTGGAGATGTTGTTTAATCTTATTTGGGACCATAGCACTGTTGGCTAGCTTTTCACCACAAATGGTAAACTGTGAAAAATCAGGTAAAGAGAAAGCTTTTATATGGAGGACAACATGTTTTTTTCCATATTGTCAGGTGGCAATTTGTTTTCCCTCACAAAAATTACGTAATAATTATCATGCAATTTTCAATAGTGATGTAGGTTATCTAGTCACTGATATATCACTTATATCAGGATTTGTGATGATGAAATTCAGTAGGAGTACGACAGTACATGTTTGTGAATGAGAGGAAAGGCAATGGAGTGGTGAGGTTGCAGGGAGAAGAGGTAGCGTGAAGGTGGAGGAGTTGAAGTACATTGGGTCAACAGTGCAAAATTATGTATGTCTTAGAGAAGTGAAGAAGAGAGTGCAGGCAGGGTGGAGAAGAGTGGCAGGAGTGATGTTTGATTGACTAGTCTCTGCAAGAGTGAAAGGGAATGTTAATAGGACTGTAGTGAGACCTGCAAAGTTGTACGGTTTAGAGACAGTAGTGTTGTCAAAAGAACAGGAGAAGGAGCTGGCAGAGTTGAAGATGGCAAGATTTTCATTTGAGTGACGAGGATGGACAGGATTAGAAATGAGTTCATTAGAAAAACAAATCTCAAACTAATCTCTTGTACGATACAAGGGTTTTAAAATGGTTGAGTATCAGATGGTTAGCTGCAAGCCATGGAGATACTTATGAATATTCCACAGGTCAACTGAGAGCTGTATTATACGAATGTGGAAGTGTCTGGAAACCACGCAAACTGACCCTGCTGGGTCAGTGAATTCTGAGCCATATAGTGCAAAGATGTTTTCAAATTGCTACAAACCACCAAACATCAAGTGGCCTTCAGGTTAGCTTAACAGTGCACAGAGAACTTCATCTGGCAATCTGATGGACGAGTCTCAGTTTGGCTGTTGCCAGGACTGATGGCATTGTGCCAAGTTAGGTGGAAAGGGTACTATAATGTGTGGTTGTTTTTCATAAGGAATGAAATGAACTCTAAATGCTTTTCAATTCCAAGACATTTTGGACAATTCCATGCTCCAAACTTTGTGGGAACAGTTTAGAGCTGGCTCCTTCTTCCGACATGACTATGCACCAGGATGACAGAATCTGTTGTGAATGAACTTGACTAGCCCACACAGTTCTGATTTCAAACTTGTAGAACACTTGAAAATGAATTAGAGCAGAGACTGAGTGCCAGTCCTTCTCATTCAACATCAGTCTGTGATCTCAAAATGTGCTTCTGAAAGCTCTAATATCCGACACGGGAAGGAAAGTACGGGTATCATCAGCATAACAATAGCACTTACCAAGTGAGTAAGTGTAGATGGAAAAAAGAACTGTGCCTTGTGACCTTAATGGTCTTTGAGGATGTAGTTCCTCTCCATTTTACCTGATATGAACATCATTCCAAGTAGGACGCAAACCACTGCAATACTGAAGCAGTTTAGGGTGGACAGCGAGATCTTGTGGTTGACTGTATCGAATGCAGCTATACAGTCTGCAGGTCTAGAAAGATGAGTACAGATGACAGTTTGAATGATCTGGCAGCATGCAACTTTTCAATGATGGTCAAGAGAACTCTGTAAAGTAAACTGTTTTCCTGTATACTGGCTAGAGCTGGAGGAAAGAACAAGAAGCATATACAGTGACATACAGTGGGTACAGAATTTATTCAGTCCCCCTTAAATTTGTATAAATCATTTAAGTTCATTTTTTCCTTATTAAATGTACACAAAGCACTGGGAGAAGGTTAATAAACTTTTGGGAACTTGTATGTGTAAATGTACGTTTCATGCGTTAGCCTTAGTCGCCTCCGACTGGCGAAAGTGAATATTGTTGGCACCGGCATGTACCACTACCTTAGCAAATTTCTGCTGGCCTAATGGTTAGATTGTCCATTATGTCTGGTGCTCTGGCTCCAGGAATACATTTAACCTGCAGAGTTTTAGGTGGATTGTGTTCACTGTTTTTTTTTTCTGGAAGTATTTCTGAGCCCATGTTGTGATTTCCATTACAGTAGCATTCCTGTATGTGATATAGTGCCGTCTTAGAGCCCAAAGATTATGGGCATCCAGTATGGTTTTTCAGCCTTGACACTTACGCAGAAAGATCACTCCAGGTTCCTTTCTGAAATTGCGCCAATATATTTCGTTGTAGCATTGGGGAAATTGGTGGTGATCTGCCCATCTTGACTTCTGAGAGACTCCGAGAGATACTTTTTATGCCCAATCATGTTTCTAATTGACTTAATAAGTAGCAAATTGGTCCTCCAGCTGATTCTTATATGTAAGTTTTACTTTTCCAGCCTCTTATTGCTATCTACCCAACTTTTTTTTTTTTTTTTTTAGAAAGTGTAGCTCTCATGAAATCTAATGAGCTAATATTTGGCATGACATTTCAAAATGTCTCACTTTCAGTATTTGATATGGTATCTATCTTATTCTGACTAAAAAATAGAAATTTGAAAATTCCACTTTATTGCATTCTGTTTTATTCACAATCACAACTTTTTTGTAATCTGGTTTGTATATACACAGGTGGTTTCGCTTTCCTAATCATGTCCAATCAGTATATTCAAACACAGCTGGACTAAAATGAAGCTGTAGAACCATATCAAGGATGATCAGAATAAATTGACAGCATCCAAGTTAAAGATATGAGTGTCACAACAAAGGGTCTAAATACCATGTGATATTTTAGCAAATCGCTGCAATATAACAGAGTGAAAAATACTTTCCATACCCACTGTGTCACGAAACAAGCACAAGGTCATTCCTCTACACTAACTTGGTTGCCTATACCAAGACTAAGAGTGTACACTGCCCATAGCAGATGTATTTTGTTATTGTGGAATATGTTTTTATAGTGTTGAAAGGGAGGCAATATAATGAGAAAATTGCATAGCTTCTGGCACCAAACAACCGTCCTAAACCTGGAACCAGATGCGATGTCGAAGAAGTACTACATTGATTAAAGTCCTAGTGGGTAATACTACTTATAAAAGGTACTGAAAACCTTTTGCATGTAGATAGAATACTGCAATTGAACAATAGGAACCAGACCCTGATATACAGTATATGTTGACTGGAGAATGATACTGTTTGGTGTTCTAGTAGGCCATTTCGCACAGAGAATTTATTCATATGTAATATTGATTTTATTTCTCCAACATGCCCAAGTAGCACGTGATGTCAACTGGATTAACTACATATGGTATAATTAGCAGCGCATTAATCATACAATTACTGGACTAGGCCTAATCTGAACATGCTCTTGACCAGAACAATTTGTGTTAGGAATTTCTGGGAAGTCCTGGCTGTGTAGTACAAATAACAACGATCTTGTATTCTTCATATGTCAGGCTGACAGACAGTTAAATATTGCAAAACACATTTGAATTCTCCCAAGAGCATGTTGGACAAATCGTCTAAATGTCTAACACACATACAACCAGATTGCAAACAACCACAAACCTCCTGGCATTGCCTATAAATGTAAAACTAGGAACAACAGGATAAAGGGAGTGTGGATGGAACACATGACTTACTGTGAATGAGAAAAACGAGACATTACAAGGCATAGCTGCATGCTGACCTGCCACAGACAACAGTGGTACAAAGTACAAACACCGATGGTTGGGCCAAGTTTTGGGTTGGGCAACATTAGTCTGATGGTTGGGCAAAGATTTGAATTAAAATATTAAGGAGCAGGGCAAGGTGGAGGGAGGCAAGAAAGGTGAGAATGGTTACCAACTGACAACCAAACCCCTTTTTGCATTCACATATAAAGGACAGCAATACACATACAGCAGACATGCAACTAATATTGCGAGAGCCCTTCATATACAGATAAATTGTCATGACTGGAGCAGGGAGTGGGATCGGGGGAAAGGAGCTCACCCAAACGCAGGATTGGCGGTGAAAAAGGGTCAATTTTTTATTAAAGTAATAATAATTCCAAAAAGCAAAACCAAGAACAAAAACTTTAATGAGACAAGAACAAAACGAGAAACAGACTTGAGACGAGACCAAAAACTTACAAGATCATGACGTGACTCTGGAATCAAAGATTAAAGGGTGAAAAAGGAGAAAAAAGTGAGAAGGGCAAAAAAAAGAGCGACAATCCAACAACCCTAGGAGAAATGCTGCCGGCTTATAAAGCGTGCGCAATTATCGCACGACAAGACTCAGCTGCGCTCCACCGCACACCGGCAGCATGCGAGGCCAGACGAGAACCATAACGAGACAAGAGAGGACCTGAGACAAGAACCAGAACGAGTCGAGAAAGGGGAACCGAGACGAGAACCAGAACGAGGCAAGAGAGAGGACGAGAGAGGGAACCGAGACGAGAACCAGAACGAGGCGAGAGAGGACCTGAGATGAGAACCAGGGTGATAGAGAAAACCGAGACGACAACGAGGGCAAGAGAGGGAACCGAGACGAGAACCAGAACAAGGCGAGAGAGGGAACCGAGTCAAGAACCAGGGCGAGGGAACCGAGATGAGAACCAGGGCAAGAGAGGGAACCGAGACGAGAACCAGGGCAAGAGAGGGAACCGAGACGAGAACCAGGGCAAGAGAGGGAACGAGGAAAGGGGACGAGGGAGGGAACCGAGGTGAGAACCAGGGTGAGAGTGGGAACCGAGACGAGAACCAGGGCGAGAGAGAGAACCTGAGACGAGAACCAGAACAAGGTGCGAGAGGGGATGAGAAAAGGGGAACGAGAGAGGGAATGAGACGAGAACCAAAACGAGGCGAAAGAGAGAATGAGGAAAGACAAGAACCAGGGATGAGAGAGAGGGAACGAGAACCAAGGAAAGGAGAGAGGGAATGAGATCAAGGGATAAGAACAGGAGCAAGAGGAGAAGGGCAGATGGGAAGGGACAAGACAATCACTGAACAAAAAAAACTAAACCTGAGGGCTGAGGCTATAAACAGAACTAATATATTCATCTAAAACAAACACCGAAGAGAGAAGAAAAAAGTACTCAGCCGGATAATCAAGAAAGGGACAATTGGGGGTCCAGGTCTATGAACGATCCAGTACCCCGAAAGGGTAGGATTGAGGCAAGGCCTCCTAGCCTCCATGACAGGATCTGGGAAAGGCCTCCTAGCCTCTGTGACAGGATCAGGGCGAGGCACCCGGGCCTCCTCAGGAGCAGAACGAGACTCCTCGACCACCTCCGGACCAGGCGGACGCTCCTCGACCACCTCCTGGTGGGGTCATTTGTGGTTGATGAACATCCGCCTGGTCCGGAGGTGGTCGATGAGCGTCCGAGGTATGGGCATTCTTTTTTAAATCACAGCCACACGCTTACGCCATGCCCAGTAGCAAGTGTGGGCTGGTGTATGTGTTTGATGGGGAAGGCACTGGACTGAGTATATCTAGCCTGGGACTCTGACCAACGTCTCAGGAAGGACCTCCTCTATCTCCTCACCACATGCGACTTCCTTACCCCAGTGGAGGCCGCTGTCTTTCTGGTCCACCCTGAGATGTGCCTACTGGGGTCATTTGTGGTTGATGAACGTCTGCCTGGTCCGGAGGTGGTCGAGGAGCGTCTCATTCACACTTCACTAGCTAAAGCTGAATCCACTGGGGAGAGGTCTACAACTGAGATTCCAAGGAAAGCTGGAAACATTAATTCCTAATGAGCATGTTCCTCTATTGTTGATTCGTCTGCTCTTGACTAGGGATGTTGTGAGCATGAAGGTGGAAGAAATACTTTGATGATCTCTTTGAACCCACTAACATTTCCTGAGGAGGAAATATGCTGAGAAGTGGACTGCGCCTCATAGGACCTGAGGGTTTTTTCCCCAACTAAAGAGCATCACACTCCTCAGCCTTCTAGGAAAATGATGTGATTTTTGTCCCAGTTGTATAGCAATGGATCTTGAGTGTTAGTGGAAGTTTGCACAACCAGTTTATGTGCGTTTGTGGACTAAGTGTTTCTCATAGCCTGGAATGGCTTTCAAGCCAGAACATTCCACATTGCACTGGGCCTGAGGTAAAAACTGTTGGGATGGGGATAAGCACATTGATGGTCAAAAGAGATGGCCTGTTCCAGTTGATCTTACCTCAAGTAGAGATGAAGTATCGGTGGGTCTTATTTACGAGTGAGGGAAGCATGGAGCATGAGCTTGACAGATGCAGTGGCAGCAGTAACAATCTGCCAATCTTGAAGAAACAATTTTTGTTTTTAAATTACAATTACTAATATGGCCATGTCCTTTCTTGTATGAATGTAACAATAAGATTTGAAGTACAAGGCTGTGTGTACTTTTCACACTCTGCCAATAGCTAGCTAGATCACTGTCATAGCTGTGGTTCAATTACCTCTAATGTTATCCGTTGGGGAATCTAGTTTATTTAATCTGTAATAGTCAGAAAATTTTGGTCAAGTCACGTCTGCGATTTACACTATATAGCCCAAAGTATGCAGAGACTCTACAAAGACACAAATATTGTTTTCACAACATGGGAAACAGTTTTAAGTCCTAAGGTGTCTGATATATGTTGCAGCATATTTCCCTTTGAGGGGCCTAAAGACTGCTCTAGCATGACAATGCCTCTGCGCACAAAGCCTCTGAGCTCTGTGAAGATGGAAGAGCATCAGTGTTCCATAGAGTTTCAATCACAACTTTAAACACCTTTAAAATTAACTGGTATGCCAAAAGTGCCTTATTTAATATCTGTGTATTGTTAATCTTATTAATACCTTTCTAAATAAGTCAACATAAATGTACATATATTGTGGAAATCTGGAATTATTTTTAGTGGTAAATTTTGATGGTTAGTGTACACTAACTTCTCTTATAGATCTTGAGTTGAACAATATGCCTGTGAGTCTAATAAAATTTTCTACATTCACATGAAACAATGTCATAGCTTAAGCCTACAATATCTTCCCATTGTATGTGTCATCACCCATTTCACCATTTTGAGATCTGAAATCTTAAGAAACTTAAACCCAGAAATTAGGACTTAATGTTACAGACAGCACTGGTCTCATCATTGGTTAGTGTGAATACACGCCACTAATGCTATAATCATTTAAATAAAAATGGAAGTGTTGATAAACATCATGATAAACACCTGTTACTCTACATTTAGAAATTTGCATAAAGGCACACAATCTGACTGCTAAAAGGCAACATGGAAATGTGACATTATGTGAAGTGCTTTATCGTCACTGTTGTCATCAAAGCACTTCTGATAAACAGTAACAGTATGCAGCAACCACCATCACAATAGACGTAGATACAAGACAACGAGCATATTGCTTTTGGTCCGAAATAAAGTACAACTGACGGAATAAGAGAATTGAAGGAGAAATGCTAGCAATCTTGCATGATATGCAGTGCCACATACTTATATGGCAAAACTTTGTGCTTCTGTGGTCACTAACCACAAACCTCATCACCATAAGTGTGAGGCCTATATTCTTAAACCACCATTCTGATCAAATTTTACGCAGGCTACCATTCAATCGAGAAAGCCTCCAGGTTGGCTCAAGAAAGTGTTTTATGGGTCAAAGATACATTGCAAAAAAAAAAAAAAATGCGTCGTGCAGTACCTGTGCAGAACATCAAACACGCTAACAAAATAACTGCCAACTCTAACCAAAATACCCATAAAGCCATGGACATGCTTGCATCTGATGCATTACTGAGTATCAGTAACTACATACTAAATAAATTCAAAATAGTTATTGGTAGATTAAATGCCAATTGCCAGCATGCGGTTGCAAAAACATGTAATTAAAAAGCAATTCATAGTTAATTGCGAACCATATATTCTCTGATCTACCTGAAACAATGAATTTGTTGACATATAATGCACTTATTAAATCAGTCAACAACAGATGTACAAGTAGCCTTGTTGCAGACATGAGCAATGCGTATTGAATGTTCATCTTCTTACCCACTTATTCTCTAATTCGGGGTAACGGCGGTCTGCTGGAGTCTATTCCAGAGCCCTTAGGGCAACAGGTAGGGTTACACTCTGGATGGGTTGCCAGTCCATCGCAGGCATAGACAAACATGCATTCAAACACATTCACTCCTATGGACAATTTAGAATCCCCAACCAAGCTGCAAATTTTTTGTAGTCTGAATTTGAAACACATTTTATGTGCACATTACAAAAAGTGTCTTATAATTTCTCTAAGAAAGGTTCTGTTTTCAATTTAAAACACCCGCATCTAATGGAAGTTAGTCATCCTCTCAATCTCCTGTCAGGTCAAAGTTTTGCATCTGCAGCCACAATGGCAGCATGCTTATTTACCCTATACAAGTTTACGGATGTTCTACAATGTGATTGAGCCAAACAAACAGTTGTTTAAAAGTGGATTCATGATATTGTTTGGAATTTGGCTTAACCTCCCTAAAATGAGTATTTGCAGGGTCAGATGTCTGCACTTCTGAAAAAATAAAGATAAAATATAAATAAATACTTTTAAACATTGTCAATAATTGTTTAGTAGCTACTTCAGTAGCTACTTTCACCGACTTGGTATAGTCATTTATTTAACGTTGACTCAAAATTATGTTTATCAAGCTGCCAATATAGTACTGTACAGCAAGTTAATTCACTGAAATGTGTACATTGAAAAACAAATGTAAAGTTTATTAATAGCCATGACAGATATTAGTTAGTTAACCTTAATTTATTTTTTGCTCTGATTTTAAGACAGAATTATTACAGTATTATGAACATACTGATATGCAATTTTCTTTTGAAATCTTTTGTTATGCACTTCTTGTGCACAATACATTTAGCATGTTTGCAAAAAAGAATTTCATAAAACCTTACATGAAATTCTTGGAAGACTGCAAATGAAAAGATTACAGTACAACACTGTTCTGTTCAGATTCAAGATGGCCAATCAATAAATAACCAAATTATCAATAAATAACCAGAACTAAAAGAAACCCAATTGTATGCAATATATAACCTGAGCTTACAATCAAAATGGAAACTCTAGACCTTGAAATTGAAACTTAATTATTACTTTTTAGTTTAATCAATAACAGATTTTTTAGATTTTTTAGAGAGATTAAAATTTCTTAACGCATTTAGTTGTTTCGATTTCCTTGATGGTAAAAAATAACAACAGTGATCTATTTATCTATGTCGGTATACATATAATATAAACTTGATAATTTTGGTCCTCTAATTTACCTCTAAATTTACAAAAATATACTTTTTTGTTAAATGCAACTATCTTGCATATGTCTTGAGAAAGAGGTTTACTGGACAATATGCACAATAAGTACAGCTTTAAGATTTTTTTATTCAGATGTAGAGATTTAATCTTAACTGGCGCCCTATCAGACTTGGATAAAAGCATCTTATCTGAGTCTAGAAAGTGCCTGCTATAAGATTATACCACTTGACGGTTTCTTTGCTAAAGTCAAAGTCTTTCAGGCTGAGAGTGACACCACCCAAGTAGCAATTTTCTCGCAAATATTCTGCACTTAACACGTTTAGTTGCAACTCCCTTTGCTGAAGGGTCTCCTTACTATAGCCACTGTACACCAGCTGTTGGGGTAAAAAGCAACAAATTAGTAAATATAAAACATAATATAGGTAAATAATACTCTACGCTCCAATAGCTAGAAGATTTGCATTCAATTGCTTATTACTCTTTCGATAGAGATGAAGAGAAATATTTAAGAAAAAGAAAAACAACTTTACCATTTCATTATAAGTGGGGTTCCTGGTTTTTCGGGAGACCTTTGTTTTGCGCTTTGAGGTTTTTTGAGGGTCTGGTAGAAGATACATTTTAACATATGGATTGGGGTCTGCTACATCATCAGACACCTTCAAAATATTTGACAGAAAAAAGGATTTCATAAATAAAACTATGTCAGCACACACATATTAAACTCTCTTATAAATACAAAGCATCATTGTCGTAAACAATTTGGTAGGAAAACAGAAGTGTTTTATAGTTCTTACAAGATCTTTGATGTGCATAACCATAACAAACAGTGTTCCATTTCTGTAAGACACTGATAACTTCACCTCCCCTCCTTCACGACCAGCAGCAGGATTTAATGGAGGCTCCTCTGAAAGGTAAGACATTTACATTACATTTACAGATTTTAGCAGATTCTCTTGTCCAGAGGGACATACAAAGAGCACTTAAAGACTCAGTTTGACAACAGTTTGATATACTGATACAGTACGTTCAGAAAACAAGTGCAACATCCCAAAAAAAAACTGTTGAAGAACATGAATATTTATGTATTTATGTGTCAAGTGCTAGGTTTTTAAGCGAGTCCTTAGGGTTGCACAAGCAAGTGCATTCTTAGTGCCGGTCCCAAGCCAGGATAGATGGGGAAGGTTGCATTAGGAAGGCCATCCAGCGTAAAACCGCACCAAATCAAATGCGGGGATCAGGAATAACAATTTCATACCGGATCGGTCGAGGCCCAGGTTAACAACAACTGCCACAGGTATACCCTGTTGGCTACCGGTGGAAATCAGGCTACTGTTGGCCAAAGAAGGAGAAGACATCTACAGAGACAGCAGGGGAAGGAGAAGTATAGGACAGTGGAGTTAGGGTGTATACTTTAAATGTTGGTAGTATGACTGGTATAGGAGTTAGACATTACATGATGGATCGTAGAAAGGTGGATATGTTGTGTGTTTAAGAGACCAGGTTGGAAAACGAGTAAGTGTAGGTGGAAAGAAAAATGGTGTAGATGTAATACTGAAGAAAGAGTACATGTGGTGCAGGTGAAGAGAGTTTCTGATAGAGTGATGAAAGTGAGGCTGGAAGTTAAGGGCGTAATGGTAAACATCATCAGTGATTATGCTCCACAAGTAAGCTGTGAGATGAAGGAAAAGGAAAGATTCTCTAATGAGTTAGATGGAGTGGTGGAGAGTGTAGCTAGTCATGAAAGATTAGCGATTAGGAGCAGACTTAAATGGTCACGTTGGTGAAGGGAACAGAAGTGGGAACAAAACAGGAGAGGAATATAGAAGGGCAGATGGTGGTAGACTTTGATAAAAGGATGGCGATGGCAGTGGTTAACACATTTTAAGAAGAAGGAAGAGCAAAGGGAGAAAGTGGAAATAGTTGCAAACAGGTATATTTTGTGCACGAGATGTAACCTGAAGGATATTGGAGTCTGTAAGGTGGTGGGAGGGGATAGTGTAGCTAAACAGCATTGGATGGTGGTCTGTAGAATGGCTTTGGAGGTTAGGAAGAAGAGGAAGAGACAGAGGACAGAAAAAAGAATAAGATGGTGGAAGCGGAAGGAGCTTTTTTTTTTTTTTTTTTTTTAAACAACTGAGCAATTGTGGGTTAGGGCCTTGCTCAAGGGCCTGCGGTGGTTGCTTGGTGGAGGTGGGATTCAAACTACTACCTCCCACATATATGTCTTATTTATAATAAATACAGAATTAGGAGAAAGAGGTTGGCGAAACAGAATTGGGATCGGCAGAGAGATGAGAAAAGTATGCAGGAATATAAGGAGATGAGGCAGCAGGTGAAGAGGGAGGTGACAATAGCTAAGGAAAAGGCATATGAAAAACTGTCTTGAGAACTTGGACGATAAGGAGGGAGAAAAGAATTTGTACTGGTTCACGATAAAGGTGTTGAGAAGGTGGCGAGAGTATTTTGAGATGGTAGAGCAGGAAGTGGATAGGATTAGTAAGGCGGAAGTGAGAGCAGCTATTAAGAGGATAGAGAGTGGAAAGGCAATTGACATTCCAGTAGTAGCGTGGAATTGTTTCTGACTACATTTTTTAACAGGATTTTGGAAGGTAAGAGCCTAAGGGTTAGGAATGCCTAAGAAGGAGTGTTCTGGTACCGATTTTTAAAAATAAGGAAGATGTGCAGAAACTACAGGGGAATAAAGTTGAGCAGTCACACCATGATCATCTGTGAACAACAGTTTCATGCCAAGGAAGAGTACTAGAGATGCAATCTTTGCTTTGAGGATATTGATGGAGCAGTATAGAGAAAACCAGAAGGAGTTGCATTGTGTTTGTGAATCAGGAGAAAGTGTGCGACAGAGTTGTGAGAGAAGGGTTGTGTTAGTGCATGAGGTAGTCAGGTGTAGCTGAGAAGTATGTGAGGGTGGTGCAGGACATGTATGAGGACAGTGTGACATCATTGAGGTATGCGGTACGAATGTCGGACTGGTTCAAGGTGAAGGTGGGATTGCATCAAGGATCGGCTCTAAGCAATGAAGTGGTGAGGTTGCAGGAACAACAGGTAGTGAAAGTGGAGAAGTTTAAATCAGTGAGTCTCTGCAAGAGTGAATGGGAAAGTTTATAGGACTGTAGTGAGACCTGCAATGTTCTTACGTTTAGACACAGCGCAGATTTCAAAAAGACAGGAGGCTGAGCTGGAGGTGACAATTGAAAATGTTGAGATTTTAATTGGGCGTGATGAGGATGGACGAGGATGATTAGAAATGAGTTTATTAGAGGGACTGTGCATCTAGAATGTTTTAGAGACAAGGTGAGGGAAGCTAGGTTGAGATGGTTTGGACCTGTGAAGAGGAAGGACATTCAGTATATTGGTAGAAGAATGCTGAGAATGGAGCTGCCAAGCAGGAGGAAAAGAGGAAGACCAAGGAGGAGGCTTATGGATGTGGTGAGGGAAGATATGCAGGGTGAACGAAGCAGATGTAGAGGACAGGGTAGAGTGGAGAAAAGCAATCCGTTGTGGCAACCCCTAACGGGAGCATCCAAAGGGAGATGAAGAAATGTTAAGTGCTAGGTATTTAATAAAGAGGCTTGTCTTCAAACATTTCTTGAAGATAGCCAGTGACTCCACTTTTCTCACATTGATGGGAAGTTCATTCCAAAATCTTGGTGCCAGGATAGAGAAAAGTCTTGATGAAGACCGACCTTAAGTCTTAGGAGATGGTGGAACAAGTCGGCAACTGCTAGTGGATATGAGGGAACATTGGGCTATGCAAGGAGTGATGACTGCTTGGAGATAGGATGGTGCGGTTATGTTCCTTGCTTTCTCGGCAAGCATCATTGTTTTGAATCTGATGCTACAGGGAGACAGTGAGTTACAGAAGTCAAGTTAAAATTAAAAGTAAAAATTACAGAAGACGGCACAAGCAGCTGAGTGGGTCGAGTGGATAAGAATGTTCGAATGGCCTAACTATTGTTAGACAAAAATTAAACTTTTATAGCACTAATTAGCATTGTATAGTACAGCAAAAAACTGTAAATGACTAAACATGGATATGAAAAACATTATTGGAATAATTTACACAACTGTTGCAACAAACTATAGCCATAAAGTTTCACACTTAAGTAATCCAAGTAACATTCCCATTGTCACACAGATATATCATTAGAAGCAATTTTGAAAATAAACACTAAGCTAAGTAACCAAACAAAAAACTAACACCACAACCTAAACCTAACCTTGACACTACCTCTGACCGGTGCTCCTAAATAAGTAGGCAAGGTGCTTCAGGCACTCAAAACTTTTCAAATAAATCAAGCTGAGATTTGAGTTAATATATTTTAAAAAACAATATAATTTGCAAAGAAGGATCATTTTAAATGAGTTATTAATATGACTAAGAGCTACATATTTTATTTCAAAGACTATATAGTGTGACTTTACATTTGATAAATATTCAATTCCATTACCTGAAACTCCAGAAGAAAAAAAACCCGAAGCACTGTTCATTTAATTTATAGCTTTGTTATAAAACATTTATCTATATTTATAATGTGTATTTGCAGATGAATTACATATTTTTAAATTGTAATATTTTATTATAGGGCTATTCAAGTCATCTGGATAAATCTTTTCATATTGCAACTGTTATGATTAAAGCACGCACGAGAACCAAACTGAGAGCACTGTATTCAAGTAACTAAACTAAAACACACACTCAAAAATGAAACTAAAACCAAACTGCACATAAACACTGATCTAAAGATACTTAACTCGGAACAGGGCTTGGAACTAGGAACTGGACATGGAATATTTTCTAGGAGACCACAAACTCTAGACACGAACAAATAATCATAAGGAAATAGTCTGTGCCATTATTAAAATTAAATAACGCATCATCACCCGAGTGCTAGATCGCATCTCCAATCAGAGAGCGATGGTGGTTAATGGCTACCCCCCCTTCAAAGAATGTCTCCTGGTATTCTCCTAGGGTGGATCTACAAAAAGAGGGATGGAAACAGAAACAGGACCCAGAACAGAAACAGGAACTCAAACAGGCAGAAAGACAAAAGCTGAGAGACACAGGAAAAACAAAACATGACATGATCAGTACATGAGACCTAAAAGACAAAACCAAAAACTATTAAAAAAAGGATCACAAAATAAATCTGGCAAAAACATAGCTAACAAGGACATCAAGACAATAAGGCTGGAGGTAGAAATGGAAAAGTAAAGACAGGGAAGAGAACATCCATCCATCCGTTCATCCATCTTCTGAGTTTCACGGGGGGGTGGGGGAGTCACGGGGGCAGCAGTCAAAGCAGGGATGCCCAGACATCCCTCTACCCAGACACTTCCTCCAGCTCTTTCAGGAGAACACAGAGGCGTTCCCATGCTACAGAAACACTGGATACAGCCATCGCAAAAATTTGACGCGCCATCGATGCGCCATCGAGCTCCCGAAAAACTTTAATTGCCAGTGCAGCCGGAGATGGAACGTGTTGCAAGAGGAAGCAGGACAGCCAAAATAAAAGTTCTCTTTAAACGCGGGTACTACCTGTGCGTGTTTCGCTGTGTCCATGTTTAGGCAGATTATTGTTATGACTAAAGCACAAGCAAGAACCAAACTGCAAAAGCACACGTTATTCAAAGTAATACAACTTAAACACAAACACTCAGAAATGAAACTAAACCAAAACTGCACATGATCTAAAGATACTTAACTCAGAACAGGACTCGGACATGGGAATATTTTCTAGGAAAACAGGAAAATCCAGACACGAACAAAATCATAACTAGCAAATAATATTCCTTATATAATGCAGTGACGAAGAAGGGGGTAGAGCTTGTATCGTAACATAGATCACAGAAAAACAACATGTTGCAATGTTTTTCCAAAATCATGCAGTCATGTAAGACATCACTGGTCTCTTGTAACTATAATACAATTATAAGCTTTATAATACAATGATACAAAGGTTATTTTTTAAATATCCCCCAGATAATCTACACAACAGATCCCTAACAAAAGCTTTTCTTAGACACTTAAAATGACAAATGTTAAATGCATTGACTGCACTTTTTTTTAACTGGAAAAGTGTTTTCGTGGTTATGATTCAGGGTTATTATTATTTTTCCCATGCATCTTTGTAACAAGTATTGTGTTATTTTAGTGGTATCAGTCCAGACTGCTAGCTTTTTGATATTGTAACATCCCCAAGTCCAAAATTCTCACCTTGATGTACACTACAATACATAAATTATACTTATCAAGATCTGTTTATCACCCATTAGCAAAGAATAAGAATTTTTAAATTGCAAACTTGTTATAGAATCACGGTATTGCTGACAATAATAATTTAACAAAAACTAAACACACCTAGTAATTTGAGGAGTCTGTCCAATCCTTCAGTCTTGTCATCTCTAGCATGTGGATGGAAGAACGTGTAGATAAGATCACACTATGAAAGAATATATATATATATATATATATATATATATATACACACACAAATCAGTCTTACTTTGATAAACTGCATTAAGTGTTTAATGACAAGTAAAAACAAAATAAACATTGATTAGTTCTTAAGCAAGCAAGATATAACAAGATATTTAATTAAGCTCACAGAGTGGTACCTTCTTTACTAACCTGGGCAACCTCTGATGAACTCCTCATAAGGTTATGTACATAAATATTCAGTTCCACCTTTCTCTTGGATGCCACATCCTTGATGTGTTTGCGTCCCAGCACCAGCTTGTTGGGAAACCTAAAACAGATATTTGCACAATATAACTAAGACTCTCACTAATGCAATGCTTCAAATTTTGTAGTGGAGTGTAAGGATCAACACACCCTGGGATCTTCCAAAGAGGAAATATTATGGTCAGCTTGTTGTGCAGCTCTTGGAACTCGTCATAGGTACGAAAGACAAACTGGGGTTCACCATGGCTCTCTCTTAATATACGCACAACATATATCTGGGACAAAAAAGTGGTTGCAATGTATGCAATGTACATTGATATTAAAAATATGCTAAAGATTCTTGAATTAATGTAATAGAATAATCAACTAGCTTTTTAGAAGCATAATTTGGTATAAAATTTAAAGTTAAAAATTGAATTGCAATTTAAGTTATAAAAAAAAGACTTACGTAGTGTTTATCAGGATTGTATCGTTTCTGGAAAGAAAATATGGAAGCATCTCTGATACAGCCATCCTGTTTCATTGTGTACGTGCGTGGAGAAAAAGAGAAGATGGGCTCGTCATTAGATGGCAGGCCAGAAAAACGCAATTGTGCCAAGTTGTGGATAAAAAAATTAAACTTTGTGGCTACACTGCCAAGACTGGACTCAATCAACCTGAGTAAAAGATAAGACAAAATGTTAAACACAATCAAAACTTAAGAGTAAAAGTAAATGTACTTCAATTAACCTATACCTTGTAAAGAAAATAGTGGCTTCTGTATCTGTACTCTGAGGCTGCAGTGCATCATACACATATTTTAAGTCCTTCATTCCAGTGAGTTCAGGTAAGCCTGACTGTGTCATCTGAAGTGAAATGGAAATAAATATTTTGTATACGTATTACTCTAAGAATAAAGATATTTGGATTCAAAAAAGGAATGGATTTAATTTTCAGTTTACTGATTAAATAAACAAAAATATGCTAACTTTATATCAGACTACCTAATTCGTATGCAAGCAAAAGTATAGGAATGTAAGAACAAGACACCTACACATACCTGGTTTCCAATATCTGCATAAAGTTTGCAAGTTACTATTACTATTGTTCTTGTACCTTTTTCATGTTTTCACCAAAGTCACAATTTTGTTTGCTTTGGGTTTTTTTTATTATCTGTCTTGTTGTGCATTCATTTTTCTGCTTCTATGATAAATTAGATTATTAATAAAGATGAGTATTTTCTAGAAAATTCGCAGCTTCTACAACTATACTGTTGTAAGGCTGAAAATGATTAGACTTTTCCTGTTCTGGAGCTTTTGCTCTTCTTCCTAGCGCTCTCTATCTTTGCTGAGACTCTTTTTAAAGCTCTGCTTACTCCCTTTCTTACAATTAACTGTATGCTTTACCGTTTATTTTGCAACACTATTGTAATCGTAACAAGATTGTCATTAAACCATTTCATTTATAAATTTTGTGCCAATAAGTTTTAACCTTAACATTAATGTGTTCCATATAATAACAGTCCTTCAGAAATCCTGCAGTCTGAACCACCGTAGGCAAACCACCATTACACTTTAGCCACTGTTTATTGTGACCAAATTTTCTAGAATATTGGTCAAATTTTTACTCATACTAGATTTTCAAAAACAACAAATAGTCTTCTTAAACGTTAAAAACAAAAGACATTAAATAAATACAGGAAATAAAATTAAGTCTTATTTAACATTTGATTTTAAACCAAAATGTCCAGAACAAACAGTCTATAAACTATAAAAAAAGAAATACAGAAACAATATTTAAAAAATTATCACCCTCTTTTTGCATTACCAGAGATAGCAGGTTAAGAAAGAGGCTAGAGTGTTTCCGGATCAGATTGTATGCCTGAGAGCAAAGGTCAACAAAGAGTTGGAAGCGGCTTGTGGGTCTCTCGCCCCCATTGATGACGTAGGCCATGTCAGAGGTTAGGACAAATGGTGCTCTGTCCCTAAATGTAAATAGGAAAAAGAAAAATATAGCACTAAAAAGCACATCATAAACTAGTCAATCTTAAACTAGTAGGTAACGATTTACAAATAGCCTCTAACCTTTTAAAGCTTCCAATCATCTGTGCATGGCCAAGAAACTTTCCAAAGTCAATGTGAAACATATGCCCTGTGGTACGAAGCATAATATTGTCATTGTGGCGGTCACAGATTCCAAGCAAATAGGTAGCCACACAGCAGCCAGCACAAGAGTAGATGAAGTTTTCTGAAGCCTGTAAAATGGAACGGCAGGTGTAACTGACAAAATTAAAAAAAACTTCAGTTCATATAAAGCAAAACAAAAAAAATCGAATCTTTAAATAACGGTAGCTACAACAAATATATTTATCATTCTCAGAACCAGAATGGTCTGGTCATATCTCTAATGCACAAAGTCTGGGGTAGTGGTAGCCTAGTGGTTAATGTATTTGCCTAATACCAGAAAGACCAGGGTGCGATTCCTACATCCGGCAAGCAACCACTGTGGGCCTTTGAGCAAGAACTTTAACCCACAATTGCTCAGTTGTAAAAAGATACCAACTGTAAGTCGCTTTGTTTAATTCCTGTGTTTTACATGTATTCCCAAAATCTTGGTTTAATGCAGAAGTCTTGCATTAAAACATAAGCATAGCCAAATTGCATTAAGATGTTTGTAGTGTAACGCCAGGGTTTATAGTGCACTGTGATAAAGTCAGATAACAGGTGTTACCAATCTGCTGTTAATTTACCTTCTCATACTCATCATCAGCAGGGTTATATTTCCGTAGCCACTCAGCCAGCGGCTTGTCCTTAAAGGAGCCAGTAACTCCATACTCCACTTGAATCTTCCTTAGTGTCTCTGAGAATGGGACCAATTCTACCATCCCTGAACAATTAAACACATGTCAAAATTTAAGACATTGTAAGGCTTATGCATTCCCAACTTTATGGGAATGCTTTGTGTGCAGTGTTGCTACACACACTACTCTAGAGACTAGTTTGTGGCATTGCAGCATAGACCTTCTTCCAGGAAGATAGATCACAGGACTATCAACTAGAGTGCCACCATGACCCACAATGTTGTTCCTGAAGGTGTTGACAAGTGGGCATACACTCTGCCTTTGCCAGTCAGTGCCAAAGAAGTGGAAATGTTTCTTCTATCTGTCTTGTGCATTCATTTTGCTTCTCCCATGATTAATTATATTATCAATAATGAGTATTTTCCAGCATATGTAAAGATACCACACTTTGGGTTTCCTTTACAGATTCTACAATTGTACTGTTGTAAGGCTGAAAATGATTAGACTTTTCCTGTTCTGGTGCTTTTGCTCCATCTGCTCTTCTTCCTTGCTCTCTCCATCTTTGCTGGGACTCTCTTCTTAAGGTTTTGCTTACTCTCCCTCTCTTACCATCACTCACCATCTTAAGTAACAACCTTTTACACTTACTTTAAGACTTACACTATGCTCATGTACTTTACAGAGGCCTAACATGTCCAGTTGTTCTAATATGAGGTGACCTGTTCAAATACTAAATCATCCTCCATATCCAAACAGGTCTTTAGGATTGCAGGCCAGACAATGACTTACATGATGCTGTGGGGAGGTCCCACAACAAGGACTTGTGGAGGTCTAAGGAAACAGAAACTTCATCTTCAATACTACAAGCAAGGTTGTTTATGTGCAGAGCCACCGCGCACATTTGGAGACAAGTTGCTTACATAACACACAATAGCAAAGGAAGCATCAGGACCAGCCTAATGTTATCACGAGGACCCAGCAAGCCACAATTATCCAAATTTTTGAAGGGGAATGTCTTCAAGGCTTCAATGTCTTCTTAGCTCCTAGGTCCAAAATGGCCCTACCACCATTTTATGTAGGCTGTGACATGCTTGAGATTTTCATCTTCCAAGTAATGTGATTAAACACATACTTCAAGACAGCATCTTATTCCTTCTGGGAACTGAGTTTACAACAATAACCATTAATTTTACAAAAAAATGCATTTTTACACAAAAAATGTAATATTTACAGTACTGTACAAAAACTTTTAGGTTAAAAAATGCTGTAAACAAAGAATGCTTTCAGAAATATAATGATTATAATTGTTGATTTACAAAATGCAAAGTGAACAAAAGAAAAACCTAAATCAAATCATTTTACTAACGGGTATTACTAACGGGTGGAGGTTTCTTGAACGTTTGGGGCTGCATTTTTGAAAATGGAGTTGGAGATTTGGTCAGGATTAATGGTGTTCTCAATGCTGAAAAATACAGGCAGATAATCTTCCAACATCATACATCATCCATCATAATGGTATGATTGGCACCAAATATTGACTTATTTCTCTTATTCATTAACTGCATTTTGCTCGTTGATGAAAATAAATGATTAACATTCCATTTTTGCTTTGTTTACAGCATTACGCATGTCTTAAAACTTTTGCGCAGAACTGTATGTTACCCAAGTATTTTTTCATTTGTTAACAACCATAGCTATTCAATAACAATGTCATTAGAATGTAATATACCTTTATTTTTTCCAGTTGAGATGCATTTAAAATTTACAATGCGCAGGTCCAGTCCTTCCTGGAGCCATATCCGATCCATGATCTGAATCATCTGAAGTGCCAGCATGTCTTGCCTTAAGTCTTCTCCCACCTATGTAGTATTCATCATTTTATATTTATTTCCTTCCTTCCTTCCTTCTTACCCGCTTATTCCTTAACTCTGTGTCATGGAAATTTGCTGGCGCCTATCCCAGCGCACACAGGGCAAGAGGCAAGGGTCATTTTATATTTAAACCTATGTGGGGAAGTGGTAGCCTAGTGGTTAAGATGTTTGACTAATACCAGAAAGACTGGGGTTAGAATCCCACCTCCACAAAGCAACCCCTGTGGGCCCTTAACCCACTTTTTATATATATTAAAAAAAAATGGAAGTGGCAACATCTATAAATTGCCTTTGTGTCTTGAAGCTGACTTTTAAACTACATTATAATATGTGCTTTTGATTAAAATACATGTTTTTTTTATATTACTCAATCATTCATTCATTTATTCATTCATTCATATTTGTACCCACTTATTACCGAATCCCGGATCAAGGGGGTCTGCTGCGCCTATCCCAGCACACAGTGCGAGAGGCGGGGGTACACCCTGGACGGGTTGCCAGTCCATCTCAGGGCAACACAGACAAAACAACCATTCGCACACATTCACTCCTATGGACAATTTAGAATCACCAATCCACCTAATCTGCATGTTTTTAGACTGTGGGAGGAGTACTCGGAGGAAACCCACGCAAGCGCGGGGAGAACATGCAAACACAAAGATCCCGGCCCGGGATTCGAACCCGGGAACTTCTTGTTGTGAGGCGACCGTGCTAACCACTACACCACCACGCCACCCTATATTGCTCAATAATATTAAATTAAATGTGGTTGATTTTCAACCTATTTTGGTCACTACCATGACAAATGTTCATTAACAATTTTACACTTTTTCTTCTATAGAAGTATGTAACTATGAAATAAATACACAATGCAAATATCTTTGTATTTATGATCTCACCTTATACATGACATTAATTTCTTCTCCCAGTTGATCTGCATTAATCAGGCAAAGTTTTAATGGAACAGCATTAGAGTTAAAGAAGGAGCAAGCCTGGAATAAAGCAAAGAAATACAGAGACAAAAGCTTGTTAATCATGGAAGCAGTATTGTAAAAAAATAAATAAATAAATAAAAATGAAAAATACCAGAAATTAATACAAACCTGATTCAAAAAAAATTGGGACACTACAAATTTACGAATCGGGACACTGTACAAATGCAATGAAGTAAGGTTTCAAATTTCAACAATAATAAAATTAAAATATAGGTGACATCAAATGTTAGTTGAGCTGGAGGACCAATTTGTAAATTATTAGGTTGATTGGCAACATGATTGGGTATAAAAAAGCCTCTCAAAGAGGCAGTGTCTCTCAGAAGACAAGATGGCCAGAAAGGAGTACAATTTAAAGCGTTATAATTTGAAGTGAAGTTATCATAATTTACAGTGTACAATATCATCCAAAGATTCAGAGAATGTGGAACAATCTCGTAATTTTGTAAGTGCGTAAAGGTCAAGGCCAGAAGACTGTGGTTGAGACAGTTAAATTAGTTTATGAAAGCCTGGAGGGCTATTCCAGATGTGTTTAATCAATAAATCAGAGCAGGGTTATGAAGTTCCATTTGAACAAAGTGATGGTCACTAATTTCACCTTGGAATGTCTCCGGTATGAGGCAGAAGGTTCACCTCCTCAGGAAAGGAGCTGTAAAGCAATCTTCTTCAAGCAAGCTGGAAACCGGATTCTACAGTCATTACTTCCTGGTTTCCAAATGGACAGGAGAGTTTTATCCCATTTTTGATCTCAGACCAGTGAACAGACAATTTTGCAAACACTCATTCAACACATTCTGGGGCAGATACACCAAGAACAGATTCATGACTCTGGACCTTACGTTCATGTTTAGCTCACTCAACATAAGAGGCATTTTCCCAGCTGCCTGGAAACGAAGCAGCACACGCATTGTGGTCACGCGCAGATGCGTCAATGCTCCAAGGCAGTGGAGCAGCATGTACTGACTCATAACGACAATGAGTCTGTAGTTTCAGTTGCCCTGAGATGGACTGGCGACCCTATGTGCCGAGATAGGTGCAGCAGACCCCCGTGACCCCAGATTCGGGAATAAGCGGGTAAGAAGATGAATGAATGAATAACACACAGCACCTTATATTGACAGAAGAACACAGAATTCTTGATATTTTTGCTGATTAAATAAAAATAAAAACTGAAACATCACATGGTCCTAAGACTTCAGACCCTTTACTCAGTATTTAGTATTTCACACCTGGATTTGGGGATCCTCTGCCATTCCCCTTTGCAGATCATTACAGTTCTGTCAGGTTGGATGGTAAACGATGGTGGACAGCCATTTTTAGGTATCTCTAAAGATGCTCATTTGGATTTAAGCCAGGGCCCTGGCTCCGTCGTTCAAGAACAGTCAGTTGTTTTGAAGCCACTCCTTTCTTATTTTAGCTGTGTGCTTAGAGTCATTGTCTGGTTGGAACATAAACCTTCAGCCCAGTATGAGATCCTGAGCACTCTGGAGAAGGTTTTCGTCGATGACATCCCTGTACTTGGCTGCATTAATCTTTCCCTCAATTGCAACCAGTCGTCCTGTCCTTGCAGCTCAAAAACATGATGCTGCCGTTACCACCATGCTTCACTGTTGACTGTATTGGACAGCTGATGAGCAGTGCCTGGTTTACTCCATACATATTGCTTAGAATGCAGCTTAGAAAGCCAAACAGTTCTATATTAATCTTATCAGACCAGAGAATCTTATTTCTCACCATCTGAGTCTTTCAGGTGTTATTTTTTAGCAAACACCATGTGGGCTTTCATGTGTCTTGCGTCACGAGTCTTCCGTCGGGCCACTGGGCCTAAATGTCCCGACTGGTGGAGGGCTGCAGTGATGGTTGAACTTTCTACTTTCTCAAACAGCTGCTCCATGTCAGGCATACCATCATGGAAGTCATTAGATCTGTAACTCAGGAGGCTTATTTCTATGTATTGTGTCTGCGGGTTACACAGCTTCCAAGTGCAATAGTATGCGTCTATGTGCCTAAGACAGGGGTGTCCAAACTACGGCCCGTGGGACAGCTGCAGCCCACAAGGTCCTATTTTAGCTGTGTGCTTAGAGTCATTGTCTGGTTGGAACATAAACCTTCAGCCCAGTATGAGATCCTGAGCACTCTGGAGAAGGTTTTCGTCGATGACATCCCTGTACTTGGCTGCATTAATCTTTCCCTCAATTGCAACCAGTCGTCCTGTCCTTGCAGCTCAAAAACATGATGCTGCCGTTACCACCATGCTTCACTGTTGACTGTATTGGACAGCTGATGAGCAGTGCCTGGTTTACTCCATACATATTGCTTAGAATGCAGCTTAGAAAGCCAAACAGTTCTATATTAATCTTATCAGACCAGAGAATCTTATTTCTCACCATCTGAGTCTTTCAGGTGTTATTTTTTAGCAAACACCATGTGGGCTTTCATGTGTCTTGCGTCACGAGTCTTCCGTCGGGCCACTGGGCCTAAATGTCCCGACTGGTGGAGGGCTGCAGTGATGGTTGAACTTTCTACTTTCTCAAACAGCTGCTCCATGTCAGGCATACCATCATGGAAGTCATTAGATCTGTAACTCAGGAGGCTTATTTCTATGTATTGTGTCTGCGGGTTACACAGCTTCCAAGTGCAATAGTATGCGTCTATGTGCCTAAGACAGGGGTGTCCAAACTACGGCCCGTGGGACAGCTGCAGCCCACAAGGTCCTCTCATCCGGCCCGCGGAACCCTTTTTATCTACAAATAAAATTATGGGAATTTGTGTGTATCGAAATCAGCCAAAATCAGCTGCCGCTTATGAGGACGTTGCGTTTTTGAGATGAAATACCGCCATCTAGTGGCAGAGTTTTGAAATGGGTTGCTGCCTGCAATACCGTTCAGTCTATCAGGGGGCGGTGCTATTCATTAAACAGCCGTTTCGCTGAGCTTCGCTGCTGATAAGGTGCTTAGATAATGGCTTCGTCTTATTAAATGAGTTTGGAATGTTTTTAAGCACAAAAATACATACAAATGAAATTCTATATAAAAGTTAATTCAGCTCCTAGTTGTTATTTTTCATGATAACACGAAGAGTGTTTGTGTGTGTGTTTGTGTGACTCACATGCGTCTTTATTGAGCTGCGAATTTTATCAACCTTTTTTCAAGCTATGTGTATAAATATGTGGACATTATCAGTGTTCTGAATCCTGTGGTGAATATGGTGAATTCTTATTTAGTTGGACCCCGAGTGTGTAATCGCCCCCAAACTGCTGTTTCATAATTAATGCGGCCCCTGGGCTGAAAAGTTTGGACACCCCCGGCCTAAGGCCTCAAAACCTTGTGTGTGTTCTTTGCCCTGTTTATTTCCTAGTTACTATCAGGTAATGTGCCGTCCTTCTAATATGTGGATAAGTCTAATATGGAATTTCCCTATGTTGTAATGCTTATTTTAAATACATGGATAAACAATTACCTTTATATTAAGATCCTTGGCCACCAGACATGGACTAAGAGGAATTCTGCAGTTACCCCTCTGGAAAAATAACTTTACACGTTCTAGGCCCTCCTGGAGCACCATCTTTAAAAAGAAGTATTGATGCAATAACAATTACTTGTGTTTAGTAATTTATTTAATATATCTATCTAGATAGATAGATAGATAGATAGATAGATAGATAGATAGATAGATAGATAGATAGATAGATAGATAGATAGATAAATAAAATTATCTATGTGTGTGTGTGTATAAATCTTGTGTAAGCTTTTATTATTTCTTACTGGGCGGCTTGAGCTGCTTGCTTGGCGCACATTTTCTGCCAAAGCTCCCAGTAACTGCACTAGTTGTGTCTGCTTCTCAAATTCAGCCCTTAGAGCAGCACCACACATACAAAGAAGTGCTCCGAGCACACAGCTATAGCGCTTGCAATACATAGGTTCTTGTGCTGCATTCCTTAGTAGCCTGGTGCCAAAAAAAAACAAGTCAACCACATGCATACAGTTTTTATACATCTTAAATAAAAAATGCGTTTAACTCAGTTATTGAATATTAACCAGTAAAGCTGATGAGCAATGTTGATATTTCTTTGTGCTCGAGATAACAGGAACATAACCAAGGGATTCTTCAAATGATTTTCAAACTTTAGAGCCTTTGGGGTAGAAATATAAAGTAATACAAAGATCAGCAACAGATGATGCAAAAAAAGGACAAATGTATAGTAAAGATGATGGATGTTTTTAGAAACCTGTACAAGTTGAGGTAAGTAATTGGTGAGTTCATCGTCACTGCAGCTGTCAACCCAACTCACAGCCATATGCCGAACTTCTGCATCTGCAAATCTAAATATAAATGTCATGGTGAACATCTATTACAACAAATAACATCACAGCTTTAAACTGTGTATTTAAATTCCTTCTGTTAAATCTTATTTAATAAGGAGTTCAACATGGTGTACTAGATTATGGGGTTAAATACATACATAAATGTATATACACATGTACATACACACACAAACATATATACATGTGCATATATGTATGTGTGGGTATATACACACAAATATCACCTATTTTGATTTTTTCAAGTTTCAAGGTTGTGGGCTATATTAGTTTTGCAACAAATTTTTACTGTTTTTTAAAAAAAATTCTTAGTTATTTGGGTATTTCCAGCATACAATAGTCAACATAACACCAAAGCTCAAATTTTAATCATTTATTATTAATTATTATTATTTCTACAATGACCCCGAATTAGGGAATAAGAGGGTAAGATGATGGATGGATGAATGAATTATTGAATGAATGAATGAGATATATGGAGATATTCTAAGCACTAAATAGTCAAGAGCAAAAACAGATAATAGCAGTTTGATACAACCTTAATATTACATACATACATACTTTGAGTCAAGCAACTCGAGGGCATAAACAGGAGAGAGTGGGGGCCAGTTGTGAACAAGCTTGTAGATCTCTCTTATGCTAGTCCAGTTCCAACTTGGCACACTGGCTAAGATTTTAGGAAGACTCTGATCATGTTTTTGGCAGTAGTAACGCTGATCCCAAAGCAGCTGTATGTCCCTCTGTGTTAGCCTATAAGAGATTAAGAGTAGCAGAAGTAGTAACAAAGGTTAGTAGAGAAAATATGAAAGATAACTAAAGCATATTTTATTATTTATTACAATTACAGCAATTGGCAGAACTCTTCTTCAGAAGTTACCACTTCGCTCAAAAGCAATCCAATTCTTTACCCAAATGATATGTCACTGAATGTTGTTTATGGGTGTGTGTGCCTATATACTTTATAGATAAAAGAACATAATTAAGTAATAATATGCATACATGCACAAACACCCAAGCAAATATTCCCGCTTAAAAACAAGCTGAATTTGGTACACGTGAGTGTAAGATATCCAAACAACCAAATCCAAATCGTGAGAATAGAATTTCGTTAAACAAAATATACAGGCAAGAGATCATAAACCGTGAACTCGAGATAAATACATGAAACGCCTAGTAAATTGAAACTACAAACAATAGTTCACGACGAGCATTAGCATTAACAATTTTGGTGCCCACATCCTTCAACCCGGAAGTGAAAGCTTTCAATCAGAATTTGGGTCCACGGGTGATGAGAGGAGGAAGGTGAGAATGCACTTACACACTGTTCTTATTGTCTGTAATTAGTTACAGTTTGGCATTTGGCAGACACTCTTATCTAGAGCGACTTACATTTGGTCTCTTTTTTTTACAACTGAGCAATTGTGGGTTAAGGGCCTAGCTCAAGGGCCCACAATTCCATAATTACTGTCTGTAGCACTAAGGTCCTGGAGAAACATCTCATTGTATGGTATACTGATCAGTCATATAATGTTAAAATGACAAAACTTTTGACTTAATATGCTTTTTGTTTAGAGTTGTAATTTCTTTATGACAGTAATCATCCATCTTAAGAAAGATGATTTAGTATGATGTCTTATTAATAAAGTTGTGTTTAGGATGAACAATTTCTGTATGAAAACTTTAGTTTATTATAACAATTATAAAATAAACAAATAATGTTGTATGGGTACACTGTACCTTGGTTCAAGCACCTGGAACAGTGTGTGAAACCCACCTGCGTGAAGTTGCCCCCCTACTTAACGCAAACTGTAGCATGTAGTAGTCTCAATTGTTTGCGCTACAATGGGTTATTAGATGTAAAGCATTGATTTAAAGATCTCACAGCCCCTGCACTCACTTCAAATTCAACCAAAATAGTCTCAATTGTTTGTGCTTTGTTGGTGCTGCAAAAAGTTATTTGTGCTGCTTCCTCTTTTTAAATATTAAACATTATATTATAGGCAATAACGTCACCAGCCACTGCGCACACTTCTTATTCAGCCGAAGTCTCAATCTATTGTGCTTCGTTTGTGCTGCAAAAAGTTCAGTTTCATGTAAAATATTAGACATTACATCATGGCCGATGACCTCACCAGCAACTTCCCATACACTAATCAACAGAAATAGTCTCAATCGTTGCACTGCAAAAATCTGCTTGTGCTGCTAATTTTTTTTTATCTGTTCCCCCATCCTAATGAAGTAATATATTAATGTAGTGGTTTAGAACTTACCATTTTGTTTTCTATATGTAGATTGAGCATTAACAGCATTTTAACACTATTTAACACTAATTAGCATTTAACCTAAACCAAAGAAAAGGCAGGTTGACTAATAGTTGATTGAGAATAAACAAACAGCACTTCTATTATAATTTCAGACTTTATTGGACATTTTTGATGGGGCATCATAACACATTACATTACTATGTAAAATATTTTACATTTTGTTATTTTCATCTGTTTTCTTTACAGCAAAAATAGCCCTTTCTCTCTTGTTCTGTCTTTTTTTTCAGCAGATTAACCAATGACTATTGAAGAATTGCATCCAGCTGTTATAAACTATAGTCTCTCCATTCTTCAGACAGCAGCAAAGCTACGGTGAAACCGACAGGGTTATGGAAAGTGGTGGATCTCTCCCTCACAGCACAAATGATTGCGGCTTTTAAGGTTGAATAAGGTGCATGTGCGGTAGTTGGCGATGTCTTTCGCAATATGTCTAATATTGGAAAAAAATAAGAACCTAACAGACCAAAGCAGGACAAATTAATCTATTTCTGAAAAAAGGAGCAAATACATTGTCATCTTGGATAATTCTAATGACATCAGGGACATAATCACTGATGGAAAACCCTGGACATTCTTTGTTCATATGACATGACCAACAGCAGCAACCCACAAATCACAGCAATGCCCCCACAGGCTTCTATGGTCGGCACTATGCATAATGAGTACATCACTTTATCCACCTCTATTATTACACTCTGACTCTAATACGAGATAAATCTGTACTCAACAGACCACATAACTTTTTTTTGTGGAATACAAAACTTTATGATCTCTAGCAAATTAATAATTTTACCAATTAGCCTCACTGATAAGTGATTTAAATCTACACAGCTGTATAGTCTGAATCCTTTCACAGTGAACCATGTGGAAATGGTTTTACTTTTAATAGTAAACATAGCTGTGAGTTCAGCTCAGAGTTTCTTTTTCCAAACACATTTTTTCTTTAATGGTTTCCCACTATCCAGTTTTAATGAATGTGTTGAACAGTTCTTACACCAATTTTATTAGATTCAGCAATCTACTTAAATGTTTGCTTTGCTTGATGATTAATAGACTAACATCTTTCCAAAACAACAGGATGTGTCTTCTGATATGGTTGTTTAAAGAAACAGAAAGCTACTAACCCCATTCAGTTAGTTATCATCAGGGTAACTATAATAAGAAGCTCTTGACTATTTGCTTTTAACTTTTTTGGAGAAGTAGTACACAATAAACCATCTGCTGAAGATCAAAATTAAAAAAGGAAAGAAGTACTTTGCTCTCTCACAGCAACACAATTCCCCTCTTAATTTTGTATATCCAAATCATAAATTCTACAACCCAACCATTAGGGTTGCACAAGCCAGTGCAATTATATTGTCGGTCTCAAGCTCGGATAAATGGAGAGGCTTGTATTAGGAAAGGCATTCATTGTAAAACTGCGGGAAATTAATTATGCGGATCGCGAATAAGAATTTCATACCGGAGTATGTAAAGGGAAAGAAATAGATGACATGATGGCGCGTAGAAAGATGGATATGTTGTGTGTTCAGGAGTTCCGGTGGAAAGGGAGTAAGGCCAGGAACATCAGAGGTGGGTTTGAACTGCTTTATAAATGGTGTAAATGGAAAAAGAAATGGTGTAGGTGTAATCCTGAACGAGTACTACATTGAGAGTGCTCAATCAGTGCTTATACGCCACAAGTAGGATGAGAGATGGAAAAGGAAAGATTCTGGAGGGAGTTAGATCAAGTAGTGCAGAGTGTAGCTAGGCATGAAAGACTGGTGATAGAAGCAGACTTAAATGGTTATATTGGTGAAGGGAACAGAGATGAAGTGAGGTATCGCTTTATGAAGAGGAATGTGTAAGGGCAGATAGTGGTAGATTTTTGCTAAAAGGATGGAAATATCAGTGGTTAGTACTTTAAAATGCTCTTCACACCACCCTGTCCTCTATATCTGCCTCTTTCACTCCAACTACTTGCATAACATTCCTCACCATAAACCTCCTCAGCATTCTTCTACCACTATGCTGCTAGTCCCTCCTCTGCATATGTCCAAACCATCTCAACCTAGCCTACCTCACCTTGTCTACATGTGCTGTAGCCTCTAATCAGCTTATTTCTATCCTGTCTATCCTAGTCACTCCCAATGAAAATCTCAACATCTTCAACTCTGCCAGCTCCAGCTCTGTCTCCTGTCTTTTTGACAACCCTACCTTCACAAATCTTCTCTGTCACCTCACCACTCCATTGCATTCCTTCTCATTCACACACGTACTCAGTCTTACTCCTGCTGACTTTCATATCCATTCTTCCATAGCGTGTAGTGTGAGATTCGGGGAGGAAGTCAGACAGGGGCTCGGTGGTGGTGAAGAAGCAACAAATGAATTTTGAGCAACAACTGAATAAGGAAAATGAGAGAGAGAGAGAGAACGTTGGATTATGTGGAATTGGTGGAGCAGGAAGTGGATAGGATTAGTAAGGCAGAAGTGAGAGCAGTTATTAGGAGAATAAAGAGTGGTTGGACCAGATGACTTTCCTATAGAAGGGTAGAGATGTTTAGGAGAGATGGCAGTGGAGTTTCTGACTAAATAACAAGATTTTGGAAGGTGAAAGGATGCCTGAGTAATGGAGAAGGAGTGTTCTGGTACCAATTATGAAGAATAAGGGAGATGTGCAGACGTGCAGTAACTACAAGGGAATCAAGTTGATGAGTCACACCATGAAGTTATGTGAAAGAGTAGTAAAAGCTAGGCTGAGGGAAGAGGTGGCCATCTGTGAGCAACAGTATGGTTTCATGGAAGAGTAATACAGATGCAAACTTTGATTTGAGGATGTTGATTGAGAAGTACAAAGAAGGCCAGAAGGAGTTGTTTTGTGGATCTGCAGAAAACACATGACAAGGTTCTGAGAGAGGAGTTGTGGTATTGTATAAGGAAGTTGGGTGTAGCAGAGACGTTTGTGAGGGTGGTGCAGGACATGTATGAGGAATAAAAGTCAATAGGAGTAAGACAGAGTACTTGTGTATGAATGAGAGGGAAGGCAATGGAGTGGTGAGGTTGCAGGGAGAAGAGGTAGTGAAGGTGGAGGAGGTTAAGTATTTTGGGTCAACAGTACAAAGTAATGGAGTGTGTTAGAGCTCGAAGAGAATAAAAGAGTTCGGGCATGGTGGAGAAGAGTGGCAGGATTGATTTGCAACGTTGTATGGTTTAAAGACCGTGGCATTGTCAAAAAGACAGAAGGAGGAGCTCAAGGTGGCAGAGTTAAAGATGATGAGATTTTCATTGAAAGTGATGAGGATAGACATGATTCGAAAGGAGTTTATTAGAGGGATAGGATGTTTTAGAGACAAGGTGAGGGAGGCTAGGTTGAGATTGGTTGGACATGTGCAGAGGAGGGATATTGGTAGACGAATGCTGAGGATGGCAGTGCCGAGCAGAAGGAAAAGTGGAAGACCAAGGAGGAAGTTATTGCTATTGTACAATAGTCAGCTATTGTACAGCGCCCCTGGAGCAGGAAGGGTTAAGGGTCTTGCTCAATGACCCAACAGTGGTGGACTTGAGCCCAGGTCTTCCTGGTCTACAGATCAACAACTGGGCACCTTAACCATTGAGCCACCACTGTCTCCCATAAACAAAGAGTAGTGTCGAGAAGAGTGATCCGCTAACAAACTCCTTTCGGCGACCCCTAATGGGAGCAGCCGAAAGGAGGACAAGAACAAATCATCAATTCTAAAGCATGTGGTTTTAGTAAGCCTGTTGTTAGTAAAAAAGTGGTTGAGTTGGTTGAGATCTACAGTATGTGTGTATAAAATTGTGTGAAAAGTTCAAAAGGCGTGTGCACCAAAATCCTTTCACCCAGACCCACTAAAAATAATGGACATAATTGTTAAGAACTAAATACCTGGAAGATAATGTCAGCGAACAGAGCTTTTCAATACTCCTTTGGATGTCCAGATCAGGCGTATCCAGAGACTGTGGGTCAGGGAATGGCATTTCGGGGGGACTTATGTACCGTATATCCATTTGTTTCTTAGGTAATACTATCTGTAAAACATGTCAATGTGTATAATATTTTAATTAAATAATACATCATTGTATTTGTATGTAAAATGACTAACATCTTAGTAATCCAGATAAAGTTACATATATACCTGCAGAATGATTCTCTCCTCCAGGTTCTTACTTTGTCCTACAGTTCCAGTTAAGGAAAATAAAGGAGAAGTCCAAAATCTCAGAAGCTTAGTCCCACTACAAAATACCCTACAATATGCAGATTATTGCAATTACTCGTTATTTAAACATTTATTTCTGGAACATAGTCAAAAACAAGCTTATATTATCAAAAACAACATGCACACAAATAACAAAATAAGGAAAACCCAGTTAAAAAAAACAACTCCTGCAATTTTAAGTTTTTCACATTAAATTATTTTAACAGTTAGGTAACAGCCACAATGGAGAAAAACAGAAAAATATATTTTAGTATATAAGCATTACTTTTGTAAATAAACCAGTATTTACTATAGGAATGAAATTACTTCAAATATACATTGTTGAAGTTTAGCAGTAATATTGGCCTATTACTATACAGGTGTCTCCAAACTAAGGCCCTCTCATCTAACTCGGTGACTTTATCTACTGAAAGAAAAGAAAAAAATTGTGTGTATCCTGCCAAGATCAGCCGCAACTTAGGTGGACGTTACATTTTTGAGATGATATATGGCCATCTAGTGGCAAAGTTTTTTAAATGGTTTGCTGCTGCTTTGATAATTGTTTTGGAATGTTTTTGAGCACAAAACTCAACTTTTACACTACATAAAATTTAATTCAGCCCATAATAGTTACTTTTCATGATAACACAATGAGTTTGTGTTTGCTTGTAAACCTTCTGTTACTCATGTAAGACTGACATGCGTCACCATTGAGTTGCAAATTCGATCAACCTTTTTTGAAGCTTTACTTGCTAAATCTGTGGTAAAGATGGTGAATGTAATGAGGTCACGTGGGTTCTGAGCAGAGTCCAGATGAACTGAAACTGGAGGTCACCGAGTTGCAAGCAAATAACTTCGGGACAAGTTCAAAGAAGGACCAGTGGGTTTTTTTTACAGAAGAAAGACTTTCCTAATGTCAGAACTTTTGCATCAAGGAACCTTTCAATCTTTGGAACAACATACTAGTGTGAACAAACCTTCTAGAATGAAAAACGTGAAAAACAATGAGAACAAACGTGTCTGATGATAATCTCAGGTCACTGTTGATGTTAAGGACATACATTCCTACTAATACAGATGTTCATGTGTAGTGCATCAATGTGTTATTAAATAATATCAAATAATAGTAAATAAATAAACAACATCTACGTTTTGATTTGTTTTTATTTGGACCTCGAGTATGCAGTCTGCCCCCAAACTGCTGTTTGATAGTTAATGTGGTCCCCGGGCTTAAAAGTTCAGAGACCCCTGCATAACGTTAATTCAACCATTACACAACATTGCATCAGTTTATTGATTGTTTACAGAATCCTTTTAAGCACAGCATTTTAAAGCAAAATAATAGGTCTGATATCAGACCTTGACCTGGCCATTGCAATAACCAAAAATCTTGAACAGGTGTGGCCAACCCACGGCTCCAGAATTGCCTGTGGCTCTTTGCCTGGTTTCATGTGGTTCATATCGAAGCTATTTTTTTAATGTTTTTTTTTAACGTATGCTTTCACTTTGCTTGAGTTTAATACACTATTTCATCAAATGTGCACGTGCGTGAGATAAAAAAAATCACAAAGTTTCCCAGTAGAGGAAAGATCGTTAAAGTTAACAATTAGTTTCAACTTAGCTCTCAAAATGACCGGAAAAGATACACAAAATAAAATATGAAGATATCTCCCTTATTCTTAAAAATCGGTACCAGAACACTCCTTCTCCATTCCTCAGGCATCCTCTCACCTTTCAAAATCCTGTTAAACAATTTAGCCAGAAACTCTGCTGCCATCTCTCCTACTTGTGGAGCATTAACACTGGTGATATTCATCACTCCCTCAACATCCAGCCTCACATTAATCACCGTATAAAAAACTCTCTTCACTTCCACCACCCTATCAATGTACTCTTTCCTCAGAATTGCACCTACACCATTTCTCTTTCTATCTACACCATGATAAAATAATTAAAATCTACCCTCCACTGTTCCTGGCCTTACTCCCTTCTCACGTGGTCTTCTGAACACACAACATATCAAACTTTCTTCGCTCAATCATGTGAGCTAACCGCCTTTTACCAGTCATAGTACCAGCATTTAAAGTACCCACCCTAACCTCCACTGCTACACATCATCTTCCCCTGCCATCTCTGTAGACGTCGTCCCAATCTCCTTCTCCTCCTTTGGCCAACATACCTGTGGCGGTTGTTGTTAACCTGGGCTGCGACTGATCCGGTATGAAATTCTGATTTCTGATCCGCATATTTGATTTAGCGCAGTTTTACAATGGATGCCCTTCCTAACGCAACTCTCTCCATTTATCCAGGCTTGGGACCGGCAATGAGAATTCACTGGCCTGTGCAACTCTAATGGCTAGGTTTGTGAAAGAAACAATGACTGCTGCATTTTTTACTATTGTAAATTATTATCTTTTTGTTTGTAGTCTTGGTTGAACTGAGAGTTTGTGTGTGTGAGAGGAGAAGGGGTGGGTGATGTTCATGTGTGCCCGTGTGTATGATGTGGCTTTTTGCGGTAAACAGTCACTGAATGGGTGGCCAAAAAGCTAGAGGTGATACATGTATGTTGATTATTGATTGGTTTGGTCTGCAATATAACATGATTCTTTAGGTATAACACACTTTATGCCACATTGTGCTTGTACTTGTTTATACAAACTTTGCCACAAAAAAGCCTTTTGCCCACTTACAAATGTACTTGTTTTTATAGTTTTACCTTGGTTTCTAGATGGTTTAAATTTTGTAAATGACTATCGATTTAATCTCTAGTTTTAATTTTGTTACCCAAGGTTATTTGTTATGTTTGTTTACAGATGTTGCTGTTTATTTTTATACACAATAAACAAGTGAAAAAGCTTCAAGAAATTTTTTTATTTCTTACCGCCTGAAGTCAAAAAGAGGCATGTTTACTTTGCCCAGCACTTCTGGTCCTTTTTGAGGTTTGTTGGACTCGGGAGAGTTGCTAGAATTCTGGTTGAGAACACCATAAAGAGAGAGGCTCAAAACAGTCTCCAGAGGTAACAAGGCAACTGAGATTGGAAAGGTAATCCTGAACAAAAAAAGACCAAGATAAATCAAGAGTATGATTTTTTTTATATATATATACACTGCAAAGTAATATACTATTTTTATATTGAGGTCACTTACAGTTCATCCCATTTGATGTGATAGAAGAAGCTTTTGTATATCCCAACATTCTTAGACTTAACAGGTTTTAAAAGATTCTTGTCATTATGCTTAAGAGCACACATCATGTAGTATTTCTCATAACTACAAAAGCAGAATGACATAAATGATACTTAACATAAAAAGAATGTTAAAATAAATCAAGAACATACATGGAAATACTTCAAATTTATCAGTCACATTATGTCTTTTTACCAATTAGCCTGACTGATAAGTGACAGTCTACACAGCTGTTTAGTCTGAATCCTTTTACATTGTGCATGTGGAAAGACTCATACTTTTTTAATGACATTTAAATTGTTGCCAATCATATTTTGTAACACATTTTTCTAATCTTTTTTTTTTCTTTAATGGATTCCCAATATATTTTCAGTTTTAATGAATGGGTTAAGAGCTGTTCAACCCAATTTTAGTAGTTTCAGCAATCTGCTTAGATGTTTACTTTTTTTTGTTTTAGTTTTTGTTCAAGTTTTTTTTTAATTCAGAAGGATTCCTAATAAAGAGAATCGCCTCTGAGCCCTTGCTTGTTTGCAGTGTTGATTGACAGGTTGACAGATGAGTTCAGACAGGAATCTCTATGGACGATGATGTTTGCAGATGATGTGATTTGTGGTGAGAGTAGGGAGCAGGTTGAGAAGAATCGGGAGGTAGAAGTACACACTGGAGGGAAGGGGAATGAAAGTCAGTAAGACTAAGACAGAGTACATGTGTGTGAATGAGAGGGAAGGCAGTGGAGTAGTGAGGTTGCAGGGAGAAGAGGTGGTGAAGGTGGAGGACTAAGTATCTGGGGTCAACAGTGCAATGGAGAGTTGTGTAGAAAGGTTAAGAAAAGAGTACAGACAGGGTGGAGAGATTTGTGATTGAAGAGTCTCTGCAAGAGTGAAAGGTAAAGTTTTTAGGACTGCAGTGAGACCTGCAATGTTGTACGGTTTAGAGACAGTGGTGTTGTCAAAAAGACAGGTGGAGGATCTGGAGATGGCAGCATTGAAGATACTGAGATTTTCATTGGGGGGTGACGAGGATGAGCAGGATTAGAAATTAGTTCACTAGAGAGACGGCACATGTAGGCTGTTTTGGAGACAAGGTGAGGGAGATGTGCCGTCTCTTGGACATGTGCAGAGGAGGGACATGCAGTATATATTGGTAGGAGAATACTGAGGATAGAGGTGTCAGGTAGGAGGGAAAAAAGGAAGACCACAGAGGTTTACGGATGTGGTGAGGAAAGATATGCAGGTATTTGGGGAGAAAGAAGCAGAGGTAGAGGACAGGGTAGTGGGAGAAGGGTGATCCGCTGTGTCGAAGATTCTGAAAAATTGTTACACATTAAAACGGTGTTGATAAACAGCAAATATTTTCCTTGTACAAAATGTATCCAGAACAAAATAACAGGGAGAATATGTAAACTCTCCACAAAAAGATAAGTTGCATGAGAATAGAACCAGGGACCTATTTGCTGTGTGGCAACTGTGCTAACCTATTTGTTTTGATAACATCAGGTGGAGATTGCTGGTTAACATAATCAGTTAATTTGTAATTGTATTGTAACACATTAACAGATGTGTTGCCAAGACAAACAAAATAACAGTTTTTGTTTATTGGTAAATTTTTTTTATAATTTTAGCCAAAATTAACCATGCAGTTCTTTTTATATTGTACGATTTTTCTTTTCTACCTTAACGTTTCAAGGAGCTTCCAGCTAATAAAAACACACACACACACACACACGTCATATAATTAGAATAACTTCAAAAAGTTGATTTAAATAAATTCCATTCAAGAAGTGAAACTTGAATAATGTATACATTCATTCCACAGACTGATATATTTCAAATGTTTATTTCTTTTAATTTTAATCATTACAACTGATAACTAATGAAAAACCCAAATTCAGTATCTCAGAGAAGTAAAATATTGCAAAAAAAGTTCAGTATGAAAGATACCTAGTGACACACTCATCAGCTTAACTTAATTAACACCCGCAAAGGTCTGCACCTGCACAGTGTCGAAGCTACCAGCACCTGGTTTAATGACCATGGTATGCAAGAGTTGAAGGTCACCATCAGAGCAATCTGGGCTCTCATAACAGCTAAGCAGTACCACAGACTGACTACATGCCATGCTACATTGCTGCAGTTATTCAGGCAAAAGGAGCCCCAACTAAGTATTGAGTGTTCCACATGCTGATACTTTTCAGTTGGCCAAGATTCCTAAAAATTCTTTCTTTGTATTGGTTTTAAGTAATATTCTAATACTGAATTTGGGGTTTTCATTATTTGTCAGGTATAATCATCAAAATTAAAAGAAGTAAACATTATCAGTCTGTGTTAAATGAATATAACGTTATACGTCTTTCACTTCTTGAATGGAATTAGTGAAAATCAATTTTCTGAATATATCAATTATATAATATTCAAATTATATGACCAGCACCTGTATATATTATGACCTTGAACCGATTTTGTGGTACAATCTGCTAGAAATTGTCAAAATGTTTCAGTACGAGTTTTGTAACTATATATACACATACATAGGCTTGCAAAAGTATTCATACCCTTTGAACTTTTCCATATTTTCTCACATTAGAACCACAAAAAGTATATTTTATTGGAATGTTGTCTAAAAGACCAACACAAAGTACAAATGTATTCAGCCCCCCCCGAGTCAATACTTTGTGGAACCCCCTTTTGCTGCAATTACAGCTGCAAGACTTTTGGGGTACATCTTGAACAGCTTTGCTTTTCCCATTCTTCCAAGCAAAACAATTAAAACTGAGTCGGATTAAATTGAGAGCGTTTGTGAACAGCAGTATTCAAATTTTGCCACAAATTCTCAATTGGATTTAGACTTTAACTGGGTCATTCCAATACATTTTAACCATTCCATTGTAGCCTTGATTTTATGTTTAGGGCCGTTGTCCTGTTCAATCTCCTGGTGAATCTCCACCCCAGTCTCAAGTGTTTTACAGACTTCAAAAGGTTTTCTTCTAAGATTGCCCTGTATTTGGCTCTATAAATCTTCAGTTTGGCCAAAAAGTTAAATTTTGGTCTTATCTGACCAGAGCACCTTCTTCCACACATTAGCTGGATCACTCGCATGGCTTTTGGCATGGTTTTCTTCTTGCCACTTTTCCATAAAGCCCAGATTTGTGCAGTGCACGACTGATAGTTGTCCTATGAACAGATTCCCCCACCTGAGTTGTAGATCTCTGCTAGAGTCACCATGGGCATCTTGGCTACATCTCTGATCATTGCATTCCTTGTTAGCTCTGTTAGTTTAGGTAGACTACCTTGTCTCGGTAGGTTTTTATTTGTGCCATACTCTTTCCATTTGCGGACGATGGACTGATGAGTGGTCCGTGAGATGTGAAAAGCATGGGAATTCTTTTTATAGCCTAACCCTGCTTTAAATTTCTACACAACTTTTTCCCTGACCTGTCTGGTGTGAACCTTGACTTTATTTATGTTTGCGCCCCAATATTCTCTCAACAAACCACAGAAGTCATCACAGAACAGCTGTTGCATGGAGAGGTTCTTCCTGCATGGCAGTGATACGGAGGCCATCCTAATGTGCCTTCTCAAAAATGCGAAGAAGAATTGATTCTTCCACCTGGATCTGCTTTTATGCACAGCACGGTGCTCTAGTCATGCCTTATAGACACAGTCTAGTCATCCTTATAGACACAGTCACAATGGACAGAATCACATTTAGGCCACATCTACAGCATTTATATGTTGTGAAAAGCCGGTCTAATTGCATTACAATATCTGCCATACTGCCAACAATTCCATGGCAATGAGCTACTTGGCTGGCTTTTGAGCTGTCCATGCCATTTAAACACCAACAAAAGCTCCTTCATTACAATATCAGTCTGTCATCATTTGGCATGTCAATGGAACACTGCCAAAAGCACCAATTGCTTTATTCACCGTGCCCAGAGCTACTGACTTATTTTCTGGTGCAAATTCCCAGGTGTTATTCACCCCTTTCAAGGTTTTCACAGTACTTCAGCTCGACTCTCCTCCTGCTTTTGTTGTGCAAACCACCCATTACCATTTGCATTTGTTCACTCAGTATCTCAGATCCAAGACAGGCCAAACATTTTGCATGTGTCATGGAAAGTCAAAAATGCCAGCCTTATCTATACAAAATCTCTCAAACATCGACTGACCTGCAAATATGCCGATTCATGCAGCAAAATGCAATCAGAGAGCAATTGGTCAACTGATTGGGTATAAAAAAAAAAAAGAGTCTCTCATAGTGGCAGTACCTCACATCAATATTGGCAGAGGATCAACAATTCCTCCAATACTGACAAAAATATTGGCACAATATCAGAAAGGAGTTTCTCAGAGAAAAAAATGCAAAGAGTTTGACGTTATCATCTAAAGTGCATAATATCATCCAAAGAATCTGGAACAATCTGTGCGTAAGGGTCAAGACAGGAATACCATAAAGGATGCCTGTGATCTTCTGGCCCTTTGATGGCACTACATTACATACAGGAATGCTAATGTAAGGGAAATCACAACATGGGCTCAGGAATACTTCTTCAAAAACTGCTAGCGAACACAATCCACCGTGCAATTCGCCGTTGCTGGCTAAAACACTACAGGTCAAAAAAGAAGCCATATCTAAACATGATCCACTAGCGCAGGTGTTTTCTCTGGGCAAAGCTCATTTAAATGGACTGTGGCAAAGTGGAAAGCTGTTCAGAAGAATCAAAATTTGAAGATCTTTTTCAGAAACTGGGACGCCATGTCATCCAGACTGAAGAGTACAAGGAGAACCTAAGTCGTTATCTGCGCTAAGTTCAGAAGCCAGACCACATACGGCATCAATTACATCATCATGGCGTAGAAGGATCCGAAAACTTGACTAACTCTCTTTTAGCAGGTCTACCTCAGAGTGCGATCCACCCGCTGCAGATGATCTAGAATGCAGCTGCCCAATCTACCAAAGTTCTCTCATACCACACCACTGCTGCGCATCCTCCACTGGCTTCCAGTAGCTGCATCAGGTTCAAATCCCTGATACCCACCTACAAAGCCAAAAACAACACTGACCCTACCTCAATACACTATGCACTCTTAAAGCCATTTTTATTTGGTCACATACATGCTTATACAGAGTACAACATATAGTGAAATATTTTCTTCATATATCAGAGCGCAGGGTCAGCTATTGCAGCTATTGTCTTGCTCAAGGACCAAACAGTGGCGGACTTGAGCCCAGATCTTCTTTGGCAGTGGTCGGGCTTGAACCCCCTAATCAACAGGCACCTTAACAACTGAGCCACCACTGCATCCGAGCATAGCCCCATGCTCCTTGCACTGCACGACTTGTTCCACCCTCTACGTCTCAAGGCCGATCTGCCTTAAGACTCCTCTCTGTTCTGGCACCTAGATGATGGAATGAATTTCCAATCAATGTCAGAACAGCAGATGTCTTCAAGAGACATCTGAAGACAAACCTGTTCTCTAAACACTTTGCCCTTCAAACACAAAAACACATTTAATTAAAAAAACCCCAAAAAACATCCTTTTGCCCTTCAACTGTTTTAGGAGTTTGTTACATTGTTTTGTGATTGTATCTATATCAGTAGTGCAATGTTCTGGGTTATAGCTATACGTATGTGTATGATGTGGCTCTTTGCGGTAACTGTAAAAAATGGCCTTGGTCTCTGACTGGACGGCCACCCCTGCTCTAGATGATGTCCATTATAAGGAAGAACTTGTGTATTTCAGCAGGACAAAATTTATTTTAGTTTGATTTTACAGATGATGATGTAAAGAAGGCTGTTCAACTTTGTTTGCAAGTACTATCTTAAAAATATATTTAAACACTTAGCGTTTTGAAAATATTAAAACGTGAAACAGATTGCAACAAGAAGTTTAAATAAAAGTAATATTGAAATGAACTGCCCAGATCTTACCTACTAGCCCATGCAGCTGAAATGCCATGTATAGCAAAAAGCACAAAGTGCACATGATCAGTGATGCTAGATGCCTCTTGGCTGTCTCTCTGTTTTTCTGAACAATCTCTGTCCACATGAACAGGAAGAGTCAAGCAGAAAGACGCCAGGTAGAGCTTAATCAAATCATACACTGCACTTGTAAGGGCCCTTAGGTCTTCTTCCACTGCATTTGCATAACCTATAAACAATGACATACTGTACAGTAATATTTGCATAAAGCAATATATTTCCATTGTCGATTAGTTTTTCCAACTTTAATTTTAAATTTCACATTACATAATTATAAACAAGAAGTGTAATGATTTGCTGAAATGGTATTATATTAAAATATACAGTGTTTACTGAAAGAGCGAGCATTTATGCTCTTTATGTAAATCGATACACATACACTATATGATCAAAAGTATTCGCTCACCTGCCTTGACTTGCATATAAACTTAAGTGATAACCCATTCCTAATCCAGTGGCTTCAAAATGATGTTGGTCTACCCTTTTCAACTCTTCTAGGAAGGCTGTCCACAAAGTTCATCCGCACCTGAATGGGGCCAAACCCAGCTACTGAAAAAGCAACCCCACATAATTCCATAATTCCCCCTCCACAAAAATTTACACTTTGCAGTCAGACAAGTACTATTCTCCTAGCAACCGCAAAAGCCAAATCAGATTGAGAAGAGCAAGGTCACTTTAGAGAACAGTGCTCTAGATTCCAGAGGCAGAATGCTTTGCACCACTTCAGAAGACGTTTTGCATTGCATTTGGTGATGTATGGTTAAGGTGCAGTTCTTCTGCCATGGAAATCCATTCCATGAAGCTCTCTGTGCACTGTTCTTGAGATAATCTGAAGGCCACATGAAGTTTGAAGATCTCTAGCGATTGACTCTGCAGAAAGTTGGTCGTCATTCCCAAACACTTTCACAGCATTATAATACAGTTAACAGTTGACTGTGGAATATTTAGGAGCAAGGGAATTTAAAGTTTCACGCTGGGATTCACTGAGCTCCTAAGTCCAACCCATTTCACAAATGTTTATAAAAACTGTCTGCACGCCTAGGTACTTTATTTTATACACTTGTGACCATTGAAGTGATTGGAGTACCTGATTCCGATTATTTGGATGGGTGAGTGAATACTTTTGGCAATATAATGTATATAAAAACACTGCTGGCTCTTTAGATAGCTCTCAAGTAAGTAAAAGTAAAATACTATTTTAAATCTAAGTTGCTCCTTATCTACGCTGTTCTTTTTAACAGTTTTTGTAGATTTTTACTCTTTTTGAGCTTTTCAATAATAAGACTAAAATTATATTTGTATGTTGCTCTGGATAAGAGCGTTAAGAAATCAGTTTCATTCATGAAACATGGCTAATGTGTTTAAAATAAAAGGATGACTTTAAAGGCACCCAAAATGTTGCATGACCTCCTCATGCTGGTATGCATACTGCTGCATCAAGCTAAACTGTGAAGGCATAAATAGGATTTTAATCAAGAGGACATAATTTGACAGTTAAAACAATTCTTTATTTAAATAAAAAGGTTAAATATTTAGTAATACAACACTTATTTAAAGAAAACTTTGATAACCAAGTATAAAATTATATTTTACCAATTTGACCCATTAAATTCTGCTTATTTATGATACTTGAATACGACAAAAGCAATTGAAAGACAGGATATACTGCCATACAAAATCTTTGCATATACTTTTAAATGTTTTGCTTACCGTTAGCTGAAGATGCTGATGTGGCATTTCCCTATTAACAAAACAGGGCCCAGAATAAACAGTTTTCCTAAACATTATTCTATAAATATCTTCTTCAAAGTAATTTGCTTTTAGATTATCTGACCTCTGATGTGCAGGTTTTAGGAAGGTTGACTGAATGCCTCAGTTTTCGCACAGTATCAGTTATGGTTGGAGTTTCCACTTCATCCAGCAAAAAACATAAATTTTTTACCAATTTGATTACTTTATCTACGGTTTTGTATTCAGTGATCTACAAGCAGATAAATCAAAAGGTCTTTAAAAACTTCTCATTTAACTTTGAACTGTATAAATGGAACTCTAACTGTTTGTTGCACCTCTTGCTGAAGGCAGGTGTTTACTTGGTTGTGATATTCCATTAAATGCTCTGCAAGGATCTCTCTAGAGTAAAACATACCGGATGTTAAAAAGTGAATGCATAACAACAGATAAAAGTAAACATATTTCCTACCTTGTGATTGATTTCTTTACAGGCAAATCAATATTGCCTAGATATTTCTCCAAGTCGACAGCTGAGAAGTCATCCTCTTCCTGTGAGCAACATGTGAGACTAAATACTAATTACAAATTCATAACTGTCAATTGTGATTTAAAGGATCTGGTTATTATTTCACAAATGATATAGATCAATTAGGCATGCAGCTCAGAAATATTACAATATACTAGCTTGGAGGTCAGCAACCTTAAACACTCAGCTATTTGAACCAGTTTTCCACAGGGGGAGAAAAAACAGGGAGCCACAAAAAATGTTCACATTGAAAATGAAGATAACTGCATATATAGTTAAATAACATTAAAAAAACAGTAGTGTGTAGCATTTATGAAATTAATTAAAACTGTTAGAGAAAACAAAAATATATTTCTGCAGGCAAACCCTAAAATGTTCCTCTTCATTTTCATGACATCAAAATTTTAACTTGCAGTCTGCGGCAAACCAAAAATGGCGTAATCATTTAATTGCATCTAGCAAACATTTGACTTTTTGTTGTTTGCAAATTTTTCACCACTTATTAGGCGTACTGGGAAGCCATGCTCGCCAGCAGTAAAACAAATGAATCTCATTAAATGTTCTGGTGGTTTTTTTGCCAACATGGGGTTGAAAAGCTTAATCTGAATTATATGGAATTTTACATTTCACGCCTCTAGTTTTCGCAAGGCGGCATTTATGATCCATATTTTGATTGACGAAAAATTAAACACTTTATTTTAATGCTACAAGAGAATCATCTTTTAGAAACAATTTTTAAACTAACTAAAATCCTCTCCATGGACTGCCACCTTATCATGGTGGAGGGGTTTGAGTGCCTGAAGGATAGTAGGAGCTATGTTGTTGAGGGCTACATGCTGCCAGAGAGGTCTTCCAAGACAAACAGGCCAGACAAAGTGCAGTCTAATCTACCAGTTATGAATAGATTAAAAACAAGGCCAGTGGAGACAACCCCTGTGGACTCACCACCTGCAGGAATAAGGGTTGGGGTCAATGCATTGTGGATTGAGTGGCAGTCGAAAACGGGGTCCTCGGTGGCCTGATCCCCGGACACAGAATTTGGCTCTAAGCACATGGAATGACACCTCACTGAAGGGGAAAGAGCCTGAGCTTGTGCAAGAGGTAGAAAGGCTTGCTTCCACACACAGTTTCGAATAATCGGTCAGAAGATGGACAAGTTTAAATTAAATATTTATTTTCAAAATCTACAGTGAGCCGCAGCAGGGGGATGAAAGAGCAACTTGCGGCTCCAGGTTGCCAACCCCTGTTCTGGATTTATCTGTGGCACATTATTTTGCCAGGCAATATATTTCATTTATATGAAAGAAGTTTGGACATAGAAATGAAAAATGTATTAATTTTATGGTGTGTGTTCAGTTCTACCTTTTATAAAGGTTTTTAAATAAAATTAGTTTACTCCATTAGTTTGCTTTTTCGACCATGCTCAGAAATATTTATTTTGAAATCGGCCTAGATATTGGTTATTAGCCCCTAAATCCTAGTTATTATTAATTTCTGTTCAACCCAAATGAGGATGGGTTCCCTGTTGAGTCTGGTTCCTCTCAAGGTTTCTTCCTAATCCC
>JAOTRA010000025.1:3273942-3295977 GCA_026260255.1 Pseudolaguvia tuberculata | reverse complement strand
ACCCTCCCCATTTATCCGGGCTTGGGACCGGCACTAAGAATGCACTGGCTTGTGCAACCCTAATGGCTGGGTTAACTTCATATTCTTCCATATGGTCCAAAATTATAAGTGGTTTCAACTGGTAAATACCTAGTGACTAAAATAACTATATCTTGTGAGTTTCAAACCTGCACTTAAATTTACAATTATGGAAGCTATATTAAACAGGTTTCCAGATTTCGTAAAACTTCAGTCTGATTTGTTTTTGTGACAGATATCTGAGTGTTATTATTAAATGGTGTGACATGTCAAACCAGTAGATTTATTTGCTTTAGTAGTTGCAGTACAGGAAAAGTTTGCAAACAAATGTTTGCAGAGTTAATTTACATTTATTTATTGCACACAACTAGTTTACAAAGAAGAGAAGTTATACGAGTAATGGGAGCCTGTAAATGCGGCATCCCTGGTATACAGTCTGCAAGTGACATTCTCACATTGTAACAATGTTGCTTCCCCCACAGCGTTTGTTTTAACAAGAAGTCTCAAAACGTCCTAATTTGATCATCGCATCTGATGTAAGTCACGACCTACTGAGTCACGACTAGCTCATTAGTTGCTTGTAAAACAGCAGCATATTTTCCCCTTGTCCAACTGTGGTAAGCAGGAAGTGAGAAAAGAAAGCACCCCAAGCTGAGGGGGGTAGGGCTATAAAAATGATTGCAGTCGGACGGATGGGTGCGCGATTGTAGTTGAAGTGTACACGAACACCCAGTACTTGTCTTACTGTATTAGCTTACGAATTGTTAAAGCAGATCGATGGGATTTTTTTTTACGAACAGCGTAAACTCCAAGTCGTCTACAGCATCTGGCGTAAATGTTTCTGCACATCGATGAAATTTAAATGGGTGACGATTACATGACGGTGTCAACAAGCTGAATTATAGTGGATTGCAAGTCTTTTTGTCTATATGTGCTCTTTGGCAGAAGCAGAAGTACAACAGACGATTAATCGTTTCCACATTCAGTAAGTTTCCCCTCCAGATCATCTGTGGTGTGTGGTGCTAACATGGCATCTACTATTGAGAGGAAGACCATGGAAGTTAACGAGTGAGTGCTTGTTTTTGTTTGTTTATTGATCTGTAACTGCAGTTATAACAGTCAGACATTCACGACAGATAGTGTATAGGATTCAATACGCTTATTTATTACATCGCATTTAGGTTAGATTTATTGTATTTGTTATATTAGTTTTGGGAACGTGTTACGGGAAGTATCGCGTTACTGTTTTTTTCGAAATATTTTAAGAACACTCAAATGTGAAAACGTCACAAAGAGGTTCGAATAACGTAGTTTTAAGTATGTTTTCTCTACACCCAGAATAGTGTTATTAACATTTTGTTTCAATATCACAAGAACGTATTTTAACAATTTGAAATCGTTTTAAGATTGCTAGGGGAATATGTGGTGGTGCTGGAGGTGCTGTTCCCAATCCGGACTAACTGAGGTCTCCCATGATGAAATCCATGATGTAGTTACAGAGGAAGTGTTCAGGCCCAGCAGACTCAGTTTCTGTATCATTAATTCATTCACTCATTCATTCATACATGGAGCGAAAGGCAGGTGTACACCCTGGACACATCAACCAGTCCATGAAATTTCCATGAAATGGGCCAAACATAGACAAAAAACCACTCACACAGTCACTCGTATGGTCAATTTTGAATCACCAATCAACCTAATGTACATGCTTTTGAACTGTGGAAGGAAACTGGAGTAACCAGAGAAAACTCATGCAAGCGCAGGAATAACATGCAATCCCCGCACAGAAAACACTCTTGCCCGGGAATCGAACCAGTCACATTCTTCCTGTGGGGTGACTGTGCTAACCGCTTTGTCACTGTGCAGCTCAATATATGCGTTATTAATAATTATTTATATTGATATTTATTTAATTTAAGTTTAAAAGATTTTATTCAAAATTCAATTAATGTTGGAATTTCAGTTGCAGATAGAACAAATGCAACAAAAAGACAATAGACAAAAACAATAACACAAAGACATGGACACAAGTAATAAACAGCAATGAGGTAATTATTGGGAACCTGAATAGTGCAAAAACAACAGATTAATTTACAGCTGTATGTAAATTGACAAGTGTAATGATAAAATAATATGTTCAGTTGTTGGTTCTACACCAAGTTGTACCCCCACTCAGTACGCTGACTAATCATTCTTGCTGATAAGACCCAGCACGGTCATGTTATCAGCAAACTTGTGGTTTGAGTTGTGCATTGCTGCACAATTGGGGTCAGAAAGGTGAAAAGCAGTGGACTGAGCAAACAGCCCTGCAGAGCTCCAGTGTTCAGTGTGGTGGTGCTGGAGGTGCTATTCCCAATTCGTAATAACTGAGGTCTCCCAGTCTAGAAATCCATGATGTAGTTACAGAGGAAGTGTTCAGGCCCAGCAGACTCAGTTTCTGTATCAGCTGCTGAAAGATGATCATGTTTAATGTTGAACTGAAGTCTATGAACAGCATTCTTATTTAAGTGTCCTTATTGTCCAGATGGTCACGTGCAAGGTGTAGGGTGGTTGTGATGGCATCGTCTGTATAGCGGTTGCCACATGTGACATTCGTTGCAGCCCCATGTTCTAGTCGGTGCACTCAAAACATTTCTCTTGCTGGCTAGGTTTTAAACTGTTTTAGTATCGGTTTTGAGTGCTTAACGACCAGTCTGTATGCTGTAATTAGCATAATACTGATGTGGTCTTGAGTATTCAAGGTGGGGGCGGAGCTTCGCCCAGTAATGTTCGTGCCTGTCCCAGGATGTTTGCTCCTAGCACACTCCACATGTTATTAAAATTTAGGGAGAACACCTTTGAGATTTGCATGATTGAAATCTCTAGCAATTACAAAAAGTCCATCAGGGTGAGCATAATGTAGCTTACTGATAGCCTTGTACAGTACACTGAGCACTTTCCTAGTGTTAGCGCTAAGTGTAATGTATTATAATTATAATAATAATAATTATTATTATTATTACACATGCACAGATTTCTTGCACCATTCCGTGGTGATATAAGCACCCACACCACCTCAAGTCTTACCAAATAGAACTGCATTCAGATCTGCACAAAACACACTGCACAAAGTAACAGCTCAAGGGCAGCGTCCAGAACTCTGTCGATGAGCCAGGTCTCGTAAAAACTTAATCACAATGAAATTAAATAAAATAACGTTACTCTAGGACCAAGGTGCTACATACAAGACAAAATTAGTGCAGACAAGTGCAGGACGTACAGAGACAACAATAACACAGACTAATAAATCATAATTTCTTCCAGCATTACTCTTAATTTAGCTCCATTCATCTACCCTTTAACTTTGACCACCTTCTTTGTCTCTCTGGAGAAAAGCATCCACACAGCATAATGCAGCCACCATCATGTTTAAGAGTAGTTTTGTGTGTTCAGGGTGATAAGCAGTGCTACCGACTAAGAGGTAAAGAATATAACGATCTGCATCTAACAGTACCAAACGCCACTGATGATTAGCAGCAGTCAGACACAAACTGTGATGTCTGGCGTGAGACCTGCTGCCAAGACCTGTGGAACTTTCGAGGTTTTCGAGGAACTTTCCACTCAGTCCAACCGTTCCGCCCTGAGTGTGTACGTTGGGCATCGCTTAACTTCACTACCAGAGTCAATGTAGCTTTTAAGGGCTCACTAGGATATTACAGAGTGAGTGGGTGCTGCTTGAGAGGGAAACTTGGATGTGTATACCTAATTTTTGGAACTATTCCAGTTTCTCAGAGCTTAATTCCAGGCTCTGCTGGCCAGTGGTGGCTACTGTATGCGTAATAATAGACTTAATCACTTCCAATAATTTTGTGATTGAACAAGTATTCCCATAGCTGCCATGGTGATTTGCAGTAAAGAATGAATGGTGAGTCTGTATTGAATTAAACCATGGGTATGTAATTATAAGAACACTAAAGAGTTTCTATTGATATAAATTATGCCACAATCGTTTGAGACTGTCACAGAAAACCAGCGTGCCGGTAAATGTAGCAGGCTTGTGATGATGCTTTCTGTAATTTTAATGGTAATTTGCTAATTTTGAATCATAAAAAATTTACATTTATTCATTGAGGAGGTGTATGTTTCCATATATAATTTATTTGACCTTTTGTCCTTTTGGCTGCTCCCGTTAGAGGTCGCCACAGCGGATCACTCTTCTCCAGACTACCCTGTCCTCTACATCTGCCACTTTCACCCCAACTACCTGCATATCTTTCCTCACCACATCCATAAACCTCCTCTTTGGTCTTCCTCTTTTACTCCTGCCTGGTACCTCCATCCTCAGCATTCTTCTACCAATATACTGCGTGTCCCTCCTCTGCACATGTCCAAACCATCTCAATGTAGCCTCCCTCACCTTGTCTACAAAACATCCTACATGCTCCGTCACTCTAATAAACTAATTTCTAATCCTGTCCACCCTTGAAACTAATTTATTTGACTACAATTCAAATTTCTGTGGCAGTTTCATGTTTGTGCAACGGGTGCAAATCCTCTCATTCACATATGTATGTTCTGTGAAGCTTTAGTGGTTTAATAAAACCACTTAGTTTAGTTAAAAAATGGTTGTTAAGTTATAGGGTTAGATTATTAAAAATATCTCTGGCTTTGAACATATAAAGGAGTACTGTTTAATCAATCAACCAAAAATATAAAGACATTTTCTTCACAACTGTAAACCTACCAAGACATGTCCGTTCACCTATATTGACAAACAGAGCAAGAAAAACACTGGTCAGAGAAACAGCCAAGAGGCCCATGGTCTGTTTAGAGGAGATGCTGAAATCCACAGCTTAGGTTGGATGTACTCCACTCCATGTACTCCACAATCCATGTAGTGGACATGCCAAACATGTGCAAGAAGCTGCTTTGATATGAAAAAAGTACCACTGCTTATCACCCTGAACACACAATCCCTACTGTTAAACATGGTGGTGGCAGCATTATGCGGTGTGGATGGTTTTCTCCAGCAGAGACAGAGAGAGTTAAATAAATGGCAATCCTGGAAGAAATTTATTTATCAGACAAGGCTACATTTCACTTTTAAATTGTCAAGTTTTCATAGACTACATGTAGTCTGGTGCTACGTAAGTGATTTTCAAAAGAACACAGAAAAACCAAATTATTTGTTAAACATTCAATTAATTTAGACAACTGAATGTTGACCTGTTTATAGTTATAGGTTGTTTGTCCAATTAACTATTTTAAGAGTTGTATTTGCCTTGCTCATACGTTACCTTTGAAGTAGCAAATAGGATTATTTTATTTATCATTAGTTTTTATCATACAATTTGGATTTAAATTATTTATAACTTTCATAATGTGCTCTTCCACAGAGAACTTGTCGATGAAATTCTTCAACTACCACCATCAATGCTTATGTGTGGTGGTTGTCATCAAAGTATTGGTGACCGTTTTTTCCTAAAGGCCATAGAGCAGTATTGGCATGAGGACTGCTTGAGTTGTGACCTTTGCGGTTGTCGGCTAGGCGAGGTTGGCCGCAGATTGTACTACAAGCTTGGCAGGAAGCTCTGTCGAAGAGACTACCTAAGGTGAGTGTAATGTATAAGCATTTTGAAATATGTAATTTTGCCCTGTATTGAAAGAATGCAAATATTGCAAAACCTATTTGTCTTGCACATTTAGCATTTGAAAAGATATTCTGTAAATGAACATTTAGCAAATTTATAACAGCATATATATTCATTCATTCGTTCATCTTCTTACCCGCTTATTCCCGAATCCGGGGTCACGGGGGTCTGCTGTACCTATCCCAGCACACATAGGGCGAGAGGCGGTGGTACACCCTGGACGGGTCGCCAGTCCCTCTCAGGGCAACACGTAGACAAACAACCATTCACACAAACATTCACTCATTCAAATCATTGGTGATTCATTTAGAATCACCAATCCACCTAATCTGCATGTTTTTGGTCTGTTTGCCGAAAACCGGAGTTGTGAGGCGACTGTGCTATCCACTACGCCACCGCGCCGCCCTGCTATCTACTTAATATAATATAATACATATGTTTGTAATGTTTTCAGCATGTACATTTTATATTTACATTTTAATAGGTTTTTTTGATAAATATTTGGAGAAACTTTTCAGAAAATCTAGATCATCACATGGTCCTAAGTGTTCAGACACTCATTAGTCACAATAATGTAATAATTAGTAATAATATATAGAATGAGTATTAGTAATTATAAAAAAAATAAAAATAGTAAAAGTAAAAATGTGAAAGTTTATGTATTCATAAACAAGTTAAAGAATAAAAAAGGCTAAAGAATAATGTATAACTTCTGTAGTCAGTCACATGCTTTATAAAATCTGTGTGATATCCTTTTTCCTTTGCAGACTGTTTGGTCAGGATGGGCTGTGTGCTTCCTGTGAGAAGCGGATTCGGGCATTTGAAATGACAATGCGAGTCCGTGACAAAGTGTACCACCTTGAGTGTTTCAAATGTGCTGCCTGTCAGAAACACTTCTGTGTTGGTGACCGCTACCTGCTTATTAACACAGACATTGTTTGTGAGCAGGACATTTTTGAGTGGTCAAAACTCAATGGTAACTTGCGGCAAATCACTTAAAAAATTGTTGCCATGAATACATAATTAACGAGCATGTAATTAAGATTCTCTTTGGACATTTTGATTGATAAAGGCAATAATAGCTGTTTCACAAAGAATTTTAAGAGCATGTCGACTCTTGTAAAGTTGCTTTTGCTACAAAAACTATATGCAGATACATTTTATAGCATTTTTTAAGCCACTGAACAGGATGCCAGTGACTAATTTATTATATTTAAAATGTATATGCTAAAACATTGGTGCCTGCATATACCTATTTTGTTTTAAACATTCATGTGCCTTTTGGATAGTTATAATCTAATTTTGTCAAAAATGTTCTTCAAGCATAACATTTCTGAATCTAATGATATTTTGATAATAAACATTTTAATTAATTAATTAATTGTTTTAATTAACAATTAATTAATTGTAAAAAATTAATTGTCTTTTTAATAACTTGTAATGTTTTTTTTATAGTTTTGTTTGCTGTGTTTTTCAAAGTATTAATAAATGCTAAATGGAAATTAACAAAGAGCTCTTCCTCAAAATGTTTAGCATACATAACAGAAAATATAAGTGGATAGCATGGGTTTATATCTTATTATTAATTGTATGAAATAATCCAATCTTGCTCCAGATTTTGTCACTAGCTGACAGGTGACGTTATGTCGTTGTTTGTAAAATGACAAATAACTTACAATTAAAATATTTGTGCATAACTGTCACAGACGAACCAGTCTCAAAACCCAGCATCAGTGCAACTTTCCACTGAATAAAACTTGGACACACTACCTCTATTTAAACAGACTCTTCACATATACATGCACACGCTGTCTGTCTCAAACTAAAACTGGACTCTTTCCTAGATTCTTAAGACAGCAGATAACTCCTTATCACTACAACCTACTACTAATTTTATTCATATACCATTTACACAGGACAAAGCATAGTTGAAAACTTAGCCATCGTCATCAACCATCCTAAAGAGAACTTGAGAGATTCTGAGATGGGATAATATTTGCATAAATGTGTATTCAGTGTTACTGCTCTGCTCCATTTCCCTCAAACGTTCAATTCGGTAAAAGTGCCATCCTGTTATGCATCCTCCAGTATTGTTTTCTGTCTGAAAAGAGTGACGCTGCACTAGCAGGAGAGCTTAACCTCTTTTTTACCCGCTTTGCATTGGTACCACCGGAGACACTGACAGTACAACCCATGAACCACAACAGATTCACTCGCACAGCAGATGAGCAGGAGGTCAGGTGCATATTGCATGCTGTCAACCTGAGGAAGGCTGCAAGACCAGGATATTTAACAGGTCCTTGTCCCAGTTCACTGTCTCACCCTGTCTAAATTCCTCTATAATAATTCCTCTGCCCAAGAAAAATGTATAGCACCAGCTTTAATGATTTCAAAAAACTGTTTTGCAGCTGTAGTGACAGTTACAAAACTGTAAAGGAAATAAACACACAATTTGTAACAAATACTAAACATGTGTTTTAGTAAGAACATCTTAGTCAGAAAGAGAACAAATAAGCAAATTTATGTAGACTTTTACTGGCATGTTTCTAACTTACATTGGCCGTATGGCTTTGTTCTAAATTTCATTTAACACACTTATTACAAGAAGTGTTACACTTATTATTGAATTACAAGAAGTGTTACACTTATTATTGAATTAACTGCAAAACTGTTTTAAATGATTTCCTAATAATCATTCTGTAGCAGTGTCTACAAATTACAAGAGAAAAAAAGAACAAAGTACCTAAGAAATATAATCTTTTCAAAAGGTGGACAACAGTTGAAACCTGGTTCAGCAGTATAATTGGTTAGAGGTAATCACATGTAATACATCACTAGTGCATGGTTTGAATCATTTAGTCCTGTTTTGCAATAGTTATTATTAAATTACAATTCTACATCTATTACATAATACTTGAAGGAATTATGATTGTACCAATAATTTACAATATTTACACCTTAAATAACATTTTAGTTTTAACATATTATATATATAACATATATATATATATATAATATATATATATTTCATATTTACCATAGGGCGGTGCAGTGGCGTAATGGATAGCACAGTCACCTCACAACAAGAAGGTCCCGGGTTCTAATCCCAAGCCGGGATCTTTCTTTGCGGAGTTAGCATCTTCTCGCGCTTGCGTGGGTTTCCTCCGGGTACTCTGGTTTTCTCCCACAGTCCAAAAACAAGAAGATTAGGTCGATTGGTGATTCTAAATTGCCCATAGTGTGTGAATGGTTGTTTGTCTATGAGTTGCCCTGAGTTGGACTGGCGAACTGTCCAGGGTGTACCCCCGCCTCTCACCCTATGTGTGCTTTGATAGCCGCAGTAGACCCCTGTGACCCCGGATTCAGGAATAAGCGGGTAAGAAGATGAATGAATGAATGAATGAATGAATGAATGAATGAATATTTACCATACAATTTCCAGATTAATAATCTGTTTATATTTTTAATATTTGATTATAAGAACAATCATTGCCACCAAAATAATTATTGTATTTAAAGACAAAGACACAAACTTGCTGATCACACACACACCAAATAGCTAATCGTAGACTTCATGAAAGAGAAAGGTGGTGCACACACACCCATTCATGTCAATGGTGCAGCAGTAGAGTGTGCCACCAGCACCAGTATTGTGAGTACTTCATGCCTTCAATTACACACAGGGAAGCCTACAATATCATGAAGGGCTCCTCTCATCCTGCTCTGGGAGGCACTACAGAAGCCTTTGGATGTACTGTTGTACTGCTGGTACAACTTTCTTTAAAAAGTGTGTTGGTACAGGATCTAATATGCAAGTTGATTATTTTGCCGAAGAGATGAGTGAAATTAAACCATTCTCTCCCTGAGTAGTAAAATCTTCTAGATTTTGATTGGATAGCATGAGTTTACCCTTAGAATCAATTTAAGAATCTAGTTTCAAAGCCTGAATTTTCTGACTTATGTTTTCAATTTTGTTATCAATGTTACTAAAGTCTTCACTACTACCACAGGCTGTTACTGTGGATATTACAGTAGTGGCCTTATTAGTGGTTAATTTTGCGAGTGTTAAATGAACATTTTCTCAGTTTAGACTGTTTTACAGTACTGATTGGCCAAGTGGCAGCTAAGTTGATGACAAGGTCAATGTGAACAGACTCCAGCTTCCTTTAGTTAACCACCATTACAACAACCCAGTCAACAAAAACAAATTTGAATTTGAAAACAAATGTATTATCATAGATAGTTCATTATTACATTCTATGCAAAGAATAGCAATAAGAATTCACATCTCAGATGAAGATTTTTAATGATATGTAATGCAGTTCATAGTTATTTCATTTTATTTTAATGTAAAATTTATACTTTCAATATATTATGGTAATTTTATATTTTTTTAGGTCTGAAATGTCAGACTAAATGGCTAAAATGATCAAATCACTTAATGACTAAAAGGATCACAACGTTGGCCTTGATATGCAACTTTACATTGCAGGTGAGAAGATCACAAGCTATTAACTATGTCAATGGACTAAATAAAGGGTCCAAATCACTTACCATTAAGGAACCGCTAGTAAGGTGTAAGTAAATTCTCTATTTTCCCCATGGTGTCATGGAAATACTGTGACACTGGTTAAAAAAAACTCAAAGAAGATCTCAGAGGAAAATGAACATGGACACTCGTGACCATTCAGAGTAAATAATTTTATTTATTGATGCACAACTGAAATTACCACACAAGGCATTAAAGTATGAGCAATGTAGAGTATGATTGGATTTTATATAAATCTTCAACCTTTGTCAACAATGGAAACTACAGCTAGGGGTTACATGGTATGAATCTGCACTGGAATGTGTGTGTGTGTGTGTGTGTGGGTGGGTGGGGTTAAGAAAGGTCAAATGTGCACATGATAAACAGCTTAATAGCCAATCAGCGCTAGCCTTGAGTAAGAGACCTTCCATATCTGTCACATGTGCTTCACTGAAGAAAATGTAAACATACCTGAAAAACTATGCATAAGTGCACACAGGGCAAAAACTGATTTAACACCAAGGATAGCTATGCCAAATGTTGATTTAATTTTGATAAAGAAATAGTTATTATCTAATTTTAGTTGTCACTTACCTAATCATGCAAAGTACAGCATGCAGTGAAATGCGTTCTGCAACTGTCCAATATGTAAACAAGAAAGTGTGTAAAAAGACATTAAATGGTCTGTGGGAAGAAGCTCCTTCTCACATCCTATGATTTTATTTTTAACAGCATTTTTATATAAGTGCCTAAAACTTTTAACAGTACTATAGCTTTGCAGGTAGGTCTCGAAGCATATTGGAGACAGTGCCAGGATTTAGATCTCTGTGTCGAGCATCTGCTTTTTTTTACTCCACAAAGTCTTACTGTTTTTTAAGCAAATCACATACAAATATAGAAAAAAAACCCACTGAGTTATGTTAAAGGAAAATTTGGATTTTGAGTCATGTCTCAAAAGTCCAGTGGGTGGTAGTACAGTTATATTTCTAATTTCATTACATTGTCAATTTAAAAATAAATTAAAGTAAAATTTGATATTTATAATATATAGAATTCATCCTATTCATACAAATGGACTGTTTAGAGTTAAAATAAATGTAAACTATAGGTGAATTTTGCTTTTTATTAATACCACAGAAATTTTTAGGGGAAATGAAAAGGCCCAATGATTGATGAACAATAAACATCTCCGCGAACAGCCCAACTGTGTACACTACGATTGTACAAAATATTGCGTTTACACGTTATTTTTGTATTAAAATAAATTGTCCCAATTGATCACTTCAACCATTTTCAAATTTTACTAACAAAAATGTGACAGTATTTTCCTTTTTAATTAGGAAAATAAAAATGTCGACAGAATTTGTATATTAATAATTACGTTTTAAAGTTTAGCAATCAGGCGAATGCGATGGGCGCCTTTTCCTGTTGCTGGGCTCTGTGATTGGGTCCTGATGCGGAGCCCGTGCAGGGCTGTTCTGGAGACCCCGCGCTGCTTGTACCTCTATCATCTCGGGTGAGTTTGTTACAATATAGCAATTTCTCTATAAATCTGAATAACTACTGTAGAGCTGCAACGTTTGCAGTTTGCACGTGAGTCACAAATCTCACCTCTACCATGGTCATAGAGCCGAATTCGTGCACGAATCGGCGAATAGACTAACAACGAATTCCCAAGCATACCCTCTGGTCCAAGACTATTCCAACATAAACTCATATTTAGCAAGGATAAAGATAATAGGCTACGCAGTTGCTTATATTGATATATAAACACACGATGTCCATTGGTCATGGTCCGTGTTTTAAACTTTTGGTTTACAATGCATCTTATACTCATTTAGTTATTGTAATGTTTATTTGTACTGCGCTTTAAGCAGTTAACGCAAATCTACTGCTAGTCAGCTAGCTAGGTTCAGCTAAGTGAAATTATAGAAAACGAACCGAGCGGTTTGTTAGGAGCGATTTAAATAGTCGATCAAATGGTTTAGCAGGACCTTTTAGAAAGCCGTAAAACAGGGGCATTGTTTTGCCCCAATAGGTATTTTTTGTAGTTGTAGTTGACAAGTTGTAGTTGTGCAAAGCTAATGCAACCGCCGTCTCCTAGAGGTCCAGAGTCTCCATTCCTGCATTGCTTTGCCCTTTCATCTATGTGCGATGCTCTTTTATGCGTTTAAAAGAATAACAACTGATCTATTGTGAAATTAATCGGTCTCAAAGGCTGCTGGGGAGGGGAGAGATTCTTGAACTAGAAACGTTGGGTCCCGCCTACCTCATCATCTTTTTGTAGTTTTGCTCGATTGCGTTTGAAGATGTTTTAAATGGCGAGGTATGAAAAGGGTTGCTTGAAGTTGCATCCAAACTCCTAAAAATCAGTGTTAGGATTGGTTAGTATTATGTGCAAATTAAGTATTTATTGTTTGTTTTGCTCAAATGTGGAACATTTCTCTTCATCCACTTCACCCACTTTAGTCTGTATAGAAACTGAAATTTGACTTTGGTACCATCTGACTATTACTGTGTATTTAGCAGACTATTAAAATACATTCCTTTCATTGACATTTTTACATTTTGTTGTTTTTTATTTATTTCTTATTAGCCAGAAATACCAATAATTAATTTATTGTTTTAGTTGACATGGATGATGAAGACGGCAGGTGCTTGCTAGATGTAATCTGGTAAGTCGCCTTTTTAAAAGAAAACTATTACTTTCTACATAGAATTTAAATTAAATTTGAAAGATTTTTTTTCAGCGACCCACAAGCTCTCAATGACTTTCTTCATGGATCAGAAACACAAGTGAGTACCAGTCTATATCAGTTGTATAGTTGTATCCTGGTGATATTCCAAAAGAAGTGTTGGGCATTTTATTTTTTGTGCAGTTCACCAGATTCTATGCTGTTATTCGTTCACCCAATTTGACAATTTCTGTATATCACATTAACTGCTTTTTTTATACGCCTGTTTGCTTACAATGTTACACAACATTGTATACAATGTTTGTTTTTGATTAATTGGAGTTCATAGTGTGAACTGAACAAAATTAAAAGACAAATGTCAATAAAGTAGCTTTCACCTATCACAGTGCATACAACCTAGTAGGGTACAGTTTCTCTTCTAATTTAGTTACTTTTCAAATTATTCTTTGTTTGCATGGAATTTCACTCTTAATTATTTTTTTTCTTGGTTAATCCTCAGTCGTGACATACTAATCTAATATAATCTAATACTACCTATCATTTGCATCTTTTATTCCTTTCCTTTTAACTGTCATTAAAGTTGCTACCTTAAAATTGTACTTTTTGTGCTTTGGTGGGTCTGGACACTATCCTTACTATGCTTTTCTACTTTGGCCTTTTTGCTTTTCTGCATTTTCTACCTTTGCTTTTGTGCCCTTGTCTGTGATGTGGTGGTCTGTCCTATTCTGGGTATGCCTGTATGTAGCTGGACACTGACGATCTTTTGGATAGCTCAAGTGACCCATCCAGCTCGTTCTACTCCAGCACCGGGGTAAGTATAGCCCCCTATTTTCCCCACCTTTTCTATCCATGTTCCGTTTCATAGCATGCCTTCTCCAGCCCCACCTATCAGATAAGATTCAGTCATGCGAGCAGTCATCAGTAAGACTCTGGAACCATACCATTATGTAGCCATCCATACTTTTCTATCTGTAGTGTCTGCATATAAGTGTATGTCTTCTCTTAGGAACATGTTCCTGAAGTCCAACCTCCGGCTCAGTTGTCGGTAAGTGAACCATCTGGGCTTCCCCGAGTCAGTGTTGATTTGGACTTCTTGGAAGATGATGATATCCTTGGGGCTTCACCGGAAGATGGAGATAATGAAACCAGTGTTGTTGGGTCAAATAATGAACCTTGTGATATTCTGCAGCAAAGTCTGGCAGAAGCTAATATCACAGAGCAGAGCCTTCAAGAAGCAGAAGCTGAGCTTGACCTCAGTTCGTTTGGACTATCTAGTTTAACACAGGTTGTCCAACCTCTGCCTGATACTGGTATGCCTGGGATGGGCATTGCAGCAACTTCACAAATCTTTCCTGGCCAGAGCACCACTACCACACCTTCCAGCACAACCACCGATATGCTTGGCTCAGTTCTGACACACCAGGGTATGCATCTTCAACCCCAGGTCATGAACAAAGCTATCAATATGCAGCCATTTATGCAGCAAGTTGGACTTGGAAATGTCACACTTCAACCCATTTCAAGTCTTCAGACACTACCAAATGGAAGTCAGTCTGGTCATTTGGGCATCGGACAGATTCAAGTTGTGGGTCAGTCCACTGTAATGACAATCAATCCATCAGGTCAACACATCCTGGCCAAAACCATGGGCAGCTATCCTTTGCATCAGCCTGGACTTGATACTGCAAGTGCTGGAGCCCAGGGTAGTCTTGGAGGATCTGTGCTTAGTTCAGGACCAGGGTTGCTGATTCAGGGTGGGAAGGCCACTCTAGGTTCTCCATCACTGAATGGTCCAGCTATTTGTGTTAGTAGCACTAACACCAACACCAGTGGTACCACAATGGCTGCACCGAGTGGTATAGTGGGATTTGCTCGTGCTCCTTTAAATACAGTAAATCAACCTCAGACTCCAAACCAAGGAATGCAGAATGTCATCATCCAGCGGACACCAACTCCAATACAGCCCAAACCTCCTCAAGGGAGTGCCATTCAACCGAAGTCCTTTAAGCAACAGCCGGCCACACATGCATTGCAAAATGATAACAGTAAAGCTGTTGGGGTGCAGCATGTTCCTGTCTCTACAGCTCAAAATGTAGCCTTTCTCACTGGCAAAACAAATTCAAATGTTGTGCTAAGTTCACAGACCACAACACAAGGAACACAGTTCCCTCAAGCCCTGTTTAAGCAACACAGCAATCCTACGACAGGAAAGCCTCTGAGTGTTCATTTGTTGAATCAGCAGGGCAGCATTGTCATTCCATCCCAGGCTGTCTTACAAGGGCAGAATCATCAGTTTCTCCTGCCTCAACTTCAGACTGGAGGTCAAATACTGGCCCAGCAAACTGGTGGACACATTATTACCAGTTCTGGGCCAGGTGGACAAATTATTGCTGCCAATCAAATCTTGGCAACTAATCAGAATATAAATCTAGGACAGGTATTGGCTTCTCAAGGGCATCCTGGTGCTGCACATATTCTTTCTGGACCCATACAGCTTCAGTCAGGTCAGATAGGCCAACCAACACTGTTTCAGATGCCGGTTTCTATATCCCAGTCACAGAATCAAGCTCATCCAGTTACAGGGCATGTTCAAACTGTCATACAAAGTATGCCTATCCAGAGTTCCTTGTCAATAGAGGGCCTCAGCGCAGCTGTCAGCCTGCAGCCAACCCTTCAGCAGCAGGCAAGCAGTGTTACTGGAAACAGCAGTTCTGCAGCCATACCCCAGTGCCAACCGAATGAGAGCGTAACTGAAATGGGTACCTCCACTGAGCAAGCAGCTCAACCCCAGCCTTCTATACTTACTGTCCAGACAGGTCCTCCAGTGTCAGCAGCTATGTTGATTCCATCCTCTTCATCTCCATCATCTACAGTAACCACAACAACAAATTCTGTGAACAATGAAGGCTTGGCATCTCAGGTCCAGCACAGCCCAGGAAAAGTGTTGTTCACTTCTCAAAGTTCCAGCATAATACTCAGTCAGGAGCCTGTACAGATGTTCCTGCAACAGGTTGGTGTGATCTTGTTTATTTTTGTTTTATTATTCATGTGCAATTTGGTACTATTATAATATATAATTAACACTAATTAGTTATGTCGAGCCCATGTCCAATAGTGACTTAATGCACACATTGCAGAGAAAAATTTCAATGTACAGCCCCCTTGAATATATTCCCTAATTTAGATTACTGTATTTCCATTCCTGACCTCATAAATGTGCTCATGTCAGGATCAGCAGCATCAAGCAGGCAAAGACCCACCTGTCTCTCTGGGTGTACCTGCATCTGTTATCGTCAGTGGTGGAAGCTCTGGTTCCACCCCTACAGTCCACGATGACCTAATAACCGAAAATCACCCAGGGGAGAATGTGAGTCCTTTTCTTGGCCCTGCTGACATGGCAGCATTGGTTAAGAAGGTAGATGAGCTTGTGCTGTGCACTAAGTGCTCTGCACCCCACCCACTTGTTGCTAGCATTGCTGTATATAGAGCTGAACAGTGACTTACCATTTTCTTAAGTATTATTTCATAAAGGAAATTTCTTATTAATTGTAATTTATAACTAAGAAGTTATGATATTACACAACCTTTTAAAATTATGCTAAAGGAAACATTAATACAAAACTAATTTCTAATGTAGTTATATTTTGTAGTTTTGCTTTCTAGCTACATTTTTATACGTAATGTTTGTTTTAATGTGATTCATATTATTTTAGTCTGGAGTGTATAAGGAATATTACAGTGGGTACAAAAAGTATTCAGACACCCTTACATCTTTCACACTTTCTTAAATGATTTTAGCAAATGGCAACAAAAAAGTTTTTGGGGTTTTTTTACCTCATAAATGTACACACAACACTCCCATATTGACAGAAAAACACAGAATTGTTTACATTTTTGCTGATTTATTAAAAAAGAAAAATTGAAATATCACATGGTTCTAAGTCTTCAGACCCTTTGTTCAGTATTTAGTAGAGGCATCTTGGTGAAAGATGCAACAAGTTTTCCTGTATTTTGGGATCCTCTAATACTGATACTTGCAGATTCTCTCCAGTTTTGTGAGGTTTGATGTTAAACATTGGTGGACAGCTATTTTTAGATCTCCAGAGATGTTTAATTGGGTTTAAGTCAGGGCTCTGGCTGGGCCATTCGATAACTCAGAGTTGTGGTTAAACCACTCCTTCGTTGTTTCCGGCCACAGTGATCTTTGGGTTCTTCTTTACCTTTCTCATCAAGGCTCTTCTCCCCTGATAGCTCAGTTTGGCCGGATAGCCAGCTCCAGGAAAGGTTCTGGTCGTCCCAAACGTCTTCCATTTAATTATGGAAGGGCACTGTGCTCTTAGGAATCTTAAGTGCAGCAGAAAATTTTTGTAACTGTGGCCAGATCTGAGCCTTGCCACAATTCTCTGAGCTCTTCAGGCAGTTCCTTTGACCTCATGATTCTCATTTGCTCTGACATGAATAGTAAAACTGTAAGATCTTATATAGACAGGTGTGTCTTTCCTAATGAAGTCGAAACGCAACTGGCCTCAAATGAAGGTGTAGAAGCATCAGAATAAATGGACAGCACCTGAGTTAAATATGAGTGTAACAGCAAAGGGTCTGAATACTTAGGACCAAGATTAAACAGCATCAGCTATTTGTGATTCATAAGCCCAAAAATACTTTGCAGTGTATAGGTTCTTAATAGGGATGGGAATCTTAAGGTGCGTTACGATCAGTTCTGATTCATGAGTCATTATCCGATTGCAGAATAATTTCTTAAGCTGCACCTTTTTCATTTTTTAGCTTCGCACTTTAACCAGAATTGGATGTTGGACTTTCTGTGGTACAGTATTTTCCATTTACAAAAAAAAAAATTAGAAAGTTCAGGATGAATGATTTATCATAAAATTATGAAGAAACACCGTAAGAGAAAGCTGTACCTATGCTCAAGAACATGCAACAGTGTTGCAATACACTTGATTTTAAATTTGATGCCCATTTTCATAAAATTAAACAAATTCGCCAACATTAGGTGGATTGGTAAGTCTAAATTGGTCATAAATACCCAGCCATTAGGGAGTAGCCTTAGTGCCGGTCCCAAGCCCGTTGCGTTAGAAAGGGCATCCAGAGTAAAACCCCGCCAAGTCGAATGTGCGGATCACAGATCCGCTGTGGCAACCCCTAACGGGAGCAGCCAAGGGACCAAAAAATAAATAAAAAATTCGCAGACATGCGTATGTTCGTCAGTCAGTGCTTATGCAACAGATTTAACTGTGTGGGTTAGTTTTTGCCCTCTGGGCTTGCTGTAAATTTGGTCAGAGAGCACGCGCATAGGGGTGTGAGAGAATTAAAAGTCTATGTCTGAATCTAATCAGCTTAGATTATTAAATTATAAATAAATTCAATTTAGAATTTTGATTCTGTACATTTAGAGAATTGATTGTGGAGTCATTAGAGAAAGTGTAATTTGTTTTCTTCACCTTTGGTCACTAAAGACAATCTGACATATATAAATAATTTTGTTATTTATCTAATTTATACTAAAATATCAAACTTACCAAGCTCATTTACACTTATATAAAAACTCGCTTTAATTGTTTTAACACCACTTTTAAATTAAATATAATTAAGAGATTATAATACATCAACAATGAGTCAATATAAACTATTATATTTATAATAATTAGCTATGGTAAAAAACAATAAATGGTTTAATTTTTTAAACCTAGCTGTTCAGCTCTATTGAAACACTTTGTAATCTAGTAAAACTACTCCCTTTTTGCACAAAAGCGCTCACACTTTTTGCTCTACCTCACATTCTGCAGTGCCTTTCCTCTTAGCATTGTGCCCTTTCAGTTGCTATACCAATCTGATTCTGGTTTGCATTTCAGGTTTGTTGATTTGTTGCTTTTCCTTCCTTGCGTATTTCTATAGTCACCTTTTCATTAGATACTGTGCTATGTAATGACTGCAAGATTTGTTTGTGTGATTGTTACTTGCTGTAATTAATCTTTTAGCCTCATGTGTGTTCCACATAGCCAGCCAGCTTTGAAACTGTTTCCTTGTTGGTTACTTTAGGGTGGAAATGCCCCTTTCTGATGATTGAGCAAAACTCTGAACACATCCATTTTCTAAATCGACATATCCAGAATCTAAATCTGATTCTATGCATTTGTTTTTTGTAATAGTGTTTCAATTACCAAGTAAAAATCATAAACAAGCCACGTCTAAATTATTTTGCTTTTGTTTTTCAGCGTAATTATAATTGGAAAATGGTCTAGACCTTTATCTCCTTGTTTTCAGTTTAGAAACAAATATGCAGTTCTTTTTAAATACATTATATTTTCCTGCCTTCTCATTTTCTAACCTCCAGGTTTCATCGGCAGCACATCAGCAACAAGCTTTAAAGATCCAAAATGCTTCACCTTCTCAGTCTACGGTCACTCATACTATTACTCCAACACTATCAGACAGTCCACAGCCATCTCAAGTTTCTCCCCTTATTCAGATCCAGTCCCCTCACCCTCCACAGACACGACCTCCCTCTCAGCCACAGGCTCAGCCTCCATCTCTATCTCAGGCACCTTCTCAGGCATGCACACCTTCCTCTATACCCCCACTCTTTATAATACACAATTCTATCGGTGGGTCTCCACAACCATCTCAGACAGTTTCCCAAGCTTCACAGCAGCAGACACAGTCTCAGCCAGTTCAAGTGCAGATTCCACAGGTTCTTCCTCAGCCTGTGGTCCTCCAGCAGGAACAACTGCCCACCACCTCCTGCTCCCCAAAGCCTCCCCAGGCACCTTCATCACAGTTCCATTTTGTGACCCCTGCAGTATGTGCCACAGCTGGATCAACATTAAAACAACAGTTGAGTGCTGAACAGCAGCATCATTTACAGCTGATTCATTCACAACTACCAAAAATGCCATCTATCAACCAGCCTTCACCACAACAGAAACAGCTACTAGAAAAGCTGAACCAGGCAAGTTTTTCTGAACATGTAAACAAACAACTTTTAAGCATGGGTTGTTGGGTTCCTTAAAAGTGCTTAAATGTACAATTAAAAATATTTTTCCCACAACCACTCCTTTTTTTGTGTTTAATTAGGTCCAGCAAAACGTTCTATTACATTCAAAGCAACAGCAACTTCAGACGTCACCTCAGCCTACAACTCAACTTGTTAACTCTTCAGCCAGTAGTGCAGTCAGTGCATCTGTCACATCACTCTTGCCACAGAAACCTGTCTTTAAGTCCTCAGTTTTAGGTGAACAGTTTATTTTGGTACTCTACGAGTTTTTAAACAACGCACATAGTATTCTCTGTTTCACAGTTGTCTATATTTCAGGTTCAAATGACACCCAGGTGTTTTCTGGAACTTCAGGGCCAAGTGGATTAACAGTTAATCAAGGGAATCCATCCTTAAATCTGGCTCAGTCTGTCCAGGTCTGATTCACTAGCGACCTATATAACCTTTTTTCTTTTTTGGTTAATGTAATTTTTACCCACTATGTTATCATTGCAGACAAAGCCTGGAGTTATAAGTGCGGTAGGAGGGCTGACATTAGGTAAACCAGGGTTACAAATTCAGGTTTTAAACAATGGACTTCCACAGATACCTACTCTGCGACCTTTAGCTCCCATTCAAACACAGGTAAGGGTTTTTTTATCCTGTGAATGTAAATAATAATGGACTTTTTATAAATTTACATTTTATAAATATTTAAATTTTATATGACCCTCCACAGACTTTAAAGAGACCTTTAAGTGTTGAACCAAGCAAAGAAGCCCGGTATGTGTTTTTTTTTGTTTTTGTTTTGTTCATAAATCAGATTTTTAAAAATCATATCCATTGTATATCATTCTCAATAATACTGTATTAGTTGTCATTAAAGAGAGAAGAATAAAATAATAGCTATATCTGTTATGTCTCATTCAGAAAATGCATAGGTGTGTTCGATTTTGGATGACAAATAATTATTTTTTGTGTGTATATATACTAAATTTCCAAAAGTATTCGCTCTTCTATCCAAATAATCTGAGTCAGGTGTTCAGTCACTTCCATGGCCACTGGTGTATAAAATACAAGCACCCAGGCATGTTGACATTTGAGGAAAAATTGAGTGCCTCTCAGGAGCATGGAACAGTGATAAGATGTCACCTGTGCAACAAATCCAGTCGTGAAATTTCCTTGATTCTTAATATTCCACATGTGGAAGTGTTTGGGAATGACATAAACTCTGCCATGAAGTGGTAGGTCACGTAAACTGACAGAGTGGGGCCAGCTCAAGAAAAGCTTCATTGAATGTGTTTCTGTGGTCAAGCAACTACATCCAAGCCATACATCATCATCAAGTGCAATGCAAAGTGGTCTAAAGCATGTCGTCACTGGACTCTAGAGCAGTGGAGACGTGTTCTCTAGAGTAACAAGTTTGTGTTTGTTAGTTGCCAGGACTGTCTGACTGCATTGTCGTCGTCTTCGTTTCTTCACCTTTTGGCTGCGCCCGTTACTCTTCTCCACACTACCCTGTCCTCTACATCTGCCTCTTTCACCCCAACTACCTGCATGTCTTTCGTCAACTGTCTGACTGCATTTTGCAGAGTGTAAAGTTTGATTATGGTGTGGGGGTGTTTTTCCAGTAGCTGGGCTTTGCCACTTATTTCCAGTGAAGGAAACTGAATTCTTCATAATATTGGACAATTCCATGCTCCTAACTTTGTGGGAAAAATTTGAAAAGATTCCTCCATAAAGGTCCATAAATACATGAATGACAGTCAGCTGTCGATGAACTTGACTGGCCAGCACAGTCTTGACCGCAACCCAATAAAAACCTTTGGGATTAATTAGAGGCCGAGAGCCAGACCTTCTCATCTACCATCAGTGTGTGACCTCACAAATGTGCTTCTGGAAGAATGGCTCAAAAATTCCCATAAACTGCTGTTATAGCTGCAAAGTGTGAATCGTCATATTAAATTGTATGGCTCAAGAATGGGATGTCACTTAAGTTAAATACAGTTTTTATGAAGAGGAAGTGAAATGAAACTAATTTACAATACAAGTATATTAAGAGTCATCTGAAGGTGCTTAACTTCTTTTAAAGCTATAGTGTGTGTGTGTGTGTGTGTGTGTGTGTGTGTGTGTGTGTGTGTGTGTGTGTGTGTGTGTGTGTGTGTGTGT
>JAOTRA010000025.1:3249752-3271848 GCA_026260255.1 Pseudolaguvia tuberculata | reverse complement strand
TGTGTGTGTGTGTGTGTGTGTGTGTGTGTGTGTGTGTGTGTGTGTGTGTGTGTGTGTGTGTGTGTGTGTGTAGAATATTAGAACAACTAAGGAAACTTCAGGCTTCTGTACTGCATCCAGACTACAGCTCACCTTTCCACTCCTTTGAGGACACAATATGCCGGTTGTTGCCCTACCATGTGTACCAAGGATTGTCTCTTTCCACTCAAGACTATTGCAGAGGTAAAGTATTTTTACAGCTATAATTATATAACACAATTATGGCTCTAAATTTGAATAATAGTTAAAGTGTAAGTTAGTGACTTTGTTACTGATTGTGTTGCACATTTATTTATTTATTTTTTTTGTCCAGTGGATGAGGAGTTTGAAAATGTCTCTTGCCAACTTCTAAAGCGTACACAGGCTATGCTTGATAAATATCGTCACCTTCTGTTTGAGGAATCAAGGGTATAAAATGGAAAAAAAAAAATTTTACTTAATGTATGTCACTTCTTTTATCTTGTGCTTCATCTTGTGTTGGTGCGTTCTGTTTTGCTTTGAGCAGAGGCTGGGTCCTTCTGCAGAAATGGTGATGATTGATAGAATGTTTATCCAGGAGGAGAAGATTGCCCTGAACCAAGACAGGATACTAGCCAAGGAGAAGCCAGGTAAAGTCTTTTTAAATGTAATTTTATAACCCCAATGACAGAAAACTAAGGCCATTAACTTTAAGTTTGATGCCTGATACAAATCTTAAAATTGTTCTGGAGCAACAAAGGGCTGAAATAGCAGTAAATTTTGCTGGCAGAATAATTACTATCTAATCATGTTAATCAACATCAGGTCTGTAACATGATTAGCTATAGAATGGATAGGTAGAATGTCTCAGAATTAAGATGGGCAGAGGCTCTCTAATTTGTGAAAATGCATAAAAAGATTGTGGAATACCCTAAATATAACAATAGAAATATCAATATAACACTACTAATTGTAGACGCTTTATGAATCGCTGCATCTACAGTGCATAACATCAAAACATTTTGAGAAACCTGAGAATCTGTGTGTAAGGGACAATGACTTCCCTCATTGGTATGATTTCTGTGTTTGACGTTACTAAAATGGCCTCTGGCCCAATGGCCAGATGTCTTCGCACTGAAAAGATAATGGAATGGTATGCCCCTTCTCAAATATTTTGAGATCTGTAACAGGTATCAAATATATATGCTCATTTTATTCCAAAAAAATTTTTTTTTCTGTTATTCTTCATCTTCCTCATGTGAGTTTTGCTTTGAGAATTTGCATTTTTGTAAATATACATTTACATTTAATGAAATGTAAAAACTAAAACTGAAATGCTAAAACTGAAAAATGTAGCGTAATTATAAAAAAATATTTTTAACAGTATAGTTCTATCTCTAGATAAAGGTATAAATATATTCCTAATAAACCCTTATAAGATGACTGTCCTCAGTCATAACCTAAACCTGAAGAGTTGTCTTCAGGTTAATCTAAAGTCATTTTAAGGTAAGGTAATCAGTGTATTAGTTATTTAATTCTCGTGATTATTTCTCTACAGAGGAGTTTGTGGCCAGCGCCTGTATGGTGAACAAAGTTGCAGAGAGTTGTGCAAGACCTAAATCAGTGGAACTGAGCCCTGTTAAAACTGGACCTGTGCTGGTTGAACCAAGATCTGCTAAATCTGCTATAGCACCTGTAACTTGCACTCCAGCTCCTGCCTCTGCTTCAGTAAATGCTGATACTAGTGCTAACCTGACTCCAGTTTCCTTTCCCCCCACCAAACTAGTAATAAAGCAAGGAGGAGGAGGAGCATCGGTATCGTGGTCAACTAGCTGCACCCCTATGCCCCTATCTATTGTTAGACCCTGTACAAAAGCCACAGGGCTCAGCTCTGATCGTTTATTTGGGTCCACCTCATCTGCTTTTTCTGCAGATGATGATGATGTTGAGGAGGAGGAAGATGCACTCCCTCAGCGTACTAGCAAGCCCCCTATCAAAACCTACGAGGCGCGTCAGCGAATTGGCTTAAAATTAAAGATTAAGCAGGAGGCAGGATTCAGCAAAGTGGTTCACAATACTGCATTAGATCCAGTTCATTTACAGCCAGTTCATTCACAGCAACTTCGTACGCAACAATCACAACACACTGAGTCAGCCTCTAAAACCAGACCACCTGTTGCCCAACTGCACAGAGTTCAAAGGACTTCAGCCCCAACAATTAATTCTACAAACTCTATCACATATAGTCCAGCAACTACACATACAAGTTCTGGAACTACAGTTTCCTCAACTGCCCCCCCAATTTCAGTTTCTCATGGGTGGTCATCTTTGACTTCATCCTTATCCTCCTGCATTTCAGCTCAAGTGAATGGCTCTATAGAGCACTCTAAGGTGTCTAATCCCAAACCAAACCCTACCTCCACTCCTGCACCACAATTGACCACTTGCCGGCTTCCGCTACGCAAGACGTACCGCAAAAATGTTAGTCCTCATCACCGACCAGGAGTGCCAGGAGGTGGTGGTGTGGGATTCATTCAAATCTCAGCAACAGGTTCATCTCCTCCTGTAGAGAGGACAGTTATTGCCAGTGTGAAATTGGAGCAACAAGGTGTCTGCAAGCCTACTCATACTCACAGTGACCTAGGGTCAGAGGGTCTGGTATCTGTAGAACATGAATTCTACCATGGAATTAAAAATGCTTATCAGCAGCAACAGTCTTCTAAAGAGGATGAGGGGGATGGTAATACTGGGCACCACACAGCAAGGGTCATGGGACAGATAAGCAAAAACAGGGAGTGGGCAGTGAGCACATTTCGGATGGACCAGCATGCACCAGGCCCTCCATCTCCTAGAGAGACATCCTGGTCCAGAGACACTTCACTTCCTGCAAAACGATCCAAATCAGATTCACCAGACAACGCTAGCTTTTCTAGTGGTAGCCCCCCATTGGACAATTCGCTGAATGAACATCTGCAGTGTGCTATTGATAGCATACTGAATCTGCAGCAGGGCCCTCCAACGCGTGCGACCATGGACAGAATCTGTGCTGCAAACAACCAAAATCAAACTCATCACCGTCAGGGCACACCATCGTCAACATCATATAGACACAATGTCTCCTCTTCTTCCTCTCCTTCATCTTCTATTTCACAGCACCCACAGTTGGGGGGTCGAGGGCAGAATGGAAATCTTGTGTCACAGTCACATAGTAGATAACAGTCCCTTGAGTAATGAGAGAGGCCAAAGCAGGAAAATCACTTTACTCTGTTTAGCTGTGTTTGCCTTGATTGTCTATAGCTGGCTGTGGATTAATGTTTTCTAGGTATAATGTAAGGCCCTTTTGGTGTACTTTTAAAAACAAAGTGCACTTTTAACAATGTTTTGAGTTTTTTATTATGGAAAATATCAGTTGATTTTGTTAACAGGGCTCATTTAAATTGCAGTACTACATTAACTCTTTATAATTAATATTTAAGAAGGGTTTCCTAATCTGTTTAATTTGTATGGCCTTGTAGTATTCCAACTATATGGTTTAATATTCTTCAATGTTGTAATTTGATTTTAAAATTGGGTGCTTGTCTACTTGTTTTAAAATAGATTTGGATTAACATTTCTACATAGTGCAACACCATAAACTGCAATAACAAACTCTGTCCCAGCACTATAATTCTGCTTTTGAGAATCTTAATTTCTTAATTTGTTTTTTAGCAAAGCCTGATGTAATTCCATTCATAAAACTGCTTGATGGTTTTCTAACAGACATTTTGACTATATATTCTGTTATCTGGAGCACATTGAAAGAATAGTTCTGTTTTTTTGGCTTGTATTCAAAATACACAATTGTCCCTATGCGTTTGCTAAGAAAATTCAATGATGTGTGTATAAGAGGACCATAGTACTGTCCAACTGTCTCCCTGAAAATCTACTAAATGGGAGGAATTTTTTTATTTAAAAAATGGTCCCAACTATTGTTTTTCAAACTATTAGATTTGGATTAGTAGGCATATAACCAATTCCAGTTTTTAAGTGTTCTACAGTCCTGGATACCATAACTGTCTGTCATCAAAAATAGGAAAATAGAACAACGTGGACAATTCAAATGCAAACACAGCTGAATAATGAGGATAAAGAAGACTAATGTAAAGAAAAAATAGAACTGTAATAATTGGAAGTATAGTACTACAAATTAATTTTGTATTGTATTTATTGTGTATAATGACTTTTTTAAAAGGAAACTGTACATTTAGTAAAACTGTAAATTAAACATTGCTTCTTTTATGAAAGTATAATGTATTTGTTTGTAATTGGTTAATTATCTCTATATTTTGAGTCCTATCCTGAAGAATAGGGTGGCACAGTGGTGTAGTGGTTAGCACGGTTGCCTCACAACAAGGAGGTCTCAGGTTCAATTTCTGGGCCAGGGATCCTTCTGTACAGAGTTTGCATGTTCTTCCCTGCGTAGGTTTCCTCCCACAGTGTGTCTGTGTGTGCTGTAGAATTCTCGTTTTGACACAAGGTGGCGACGTTTTGCTAGATTAGGTACTGACTAGCTTTAAACGTTATTAGGGGGGAAAAACCTATTTACAGTAGCTTTGTGTGTCATACAGCTTTTGTCTAATACTAACAACTTCATTTAAACTATACACCATATGCCAAACACCAAAAGTTGTTTACTGGGCTTTTCACAAAATAATGTTGCATTTTGCAGAAAAAAAAAAAAATCCTCAATGATAATTTTCCACCTTTAGGGTCCAACTTATCTTGCCTCACCTATTTGTTTCCACCCATCTTCAATGTAATCTCTAAAACAATGAACTATCCATTGTGAGTTTTAAAGTGTGTGTGCGTGTGTGTGGTAGTAAGTTTTTGTGGTTGGAAAAGAAGAAAAAAGGGAGGGGAGGAGACCCAACCAAGACATTTCAGTGCTGCGTGCTTGGTGAAGACACATCAGAAACTGATTTAAAGGCTTCTGTGTGCAAGTTGTTTTTGCGTTTAAACAGAAAAAAATAAATTTATATATATATATATATATAAAACATTTTTGGGATTAGAAAAAAAGTAAAATAGCTTAATAAAGTCTTTTGGTTACAGCAGCAGAACAGGTAAGAATATTTAAAGGTTTAATTTAGTTACATGTAATAATTGCTTTCAGTCATTTATTCCCTTATGTATGTATATTTGTGCATTTTTATCCCATAACTTCACCGTTATGTTGTTCTTTTTGCAGTAAAAGTTAATTTAGTATATTCATATACATTCTATCTAAAAATTCTATTTCTGCTCTTATGCAACAAAATACAGTTAGTAAAAGTCATGAGATCAAAACTGCTATTACTAAAAAATCATGCAGTGCACCAGATAATGAGGAATCTTTAAGCTATAATTCTGTTTTGTCTGGTAAGAACATTTTGACCTTTTATTCTTCTTCGATACGCCCTGTAACTAGCTGTGAATCACTAGACGTGTGTCTGATGTGAAATGTATTTCAGCCGGTAGATCATGAATCTCAACAAAAGATTTCTTGTCGAATATGTTTAGACATTGTAAAAACCACAGTTTAAAGGTTGCTTCTTTTCACAGATACAGGTACAATTATTTTAACACAGGGTTATTTTGGTTTATAAGGTTTTTCTGCTTGCTTTTTATTCAAGATTTCAACATATCTTTTTTTCCCCCATGTGTTTTTGTTCTTTAGCCAAAATAACTATATCAAAGCCCCAAAGCAAGCTTTTTTTTCCCCAGGCAGTAGTTCTCCAGACTAAATGGCTTTGGAAAATCACAGCTGTCTCAGGATAAACAATTCCTTGAGCAGATTTATTTTCAAAGTTTCATATAGGTTCTTTTTTTCATACATTTAGTAATGTTTTTTTATCCAATGAACTTCTCTTTAATGAACATGTATCTTTGTAATGTACAGAGCTATGCTAGTGGATGAAGGGTTGTGTGTATATGTTTCCGAAATCAATGCCAACATTTTCCAGGCACAAGCTATGCTCTTATCCAGAATAGAAAGTCTTAAAAGACCTCTGAATTTGTGTGTGTGTGTGTGTGTGTGTGTGTGTGTGTGTGTGTGTGTGTGTGTATGTGTATGTGTATGTATGTGTGTGTGTGTGTGTTGGTGTTGCTTTATTAAAGAGCCAGCTACTGTCTAGAGAAAGAACATAGAAGTACAAAAAATTATGTCTCGGTGGGGAAGGAAAAATGTCAAGAAGGCCCCTGAGGTGATTAGGACAGTCACGGAGGGGCTAAAGTCACTGTATCGTAAGAAGCTTTTGCCAATTGAGGAGTACTATGGTTTCCATGACTTCCACTCCCCAAGTCTTGAGGATGCTGACTTTGACAACAAACCTATGGTGCTGGTGGTTGGTCAGTACTCTACTGGAAAGACTACTTTCATCAAGTAAGAATAGCAGTTGTTTACAGTTTGAAAAAAAGAATATGTAAATACGGTTCTCTTAAAGTAATAAAAGACCTGATATAAGGGTACCTTGTATTTTTTTTGGCAGGTACCTTTTGGAACAAGAGGTGCCAGGAAGCCGTGTGGGTCCAGAACCTACTACAGATTGCTTCACAGCAATCATGCATGGTGACAAAGAAGGAATAATTCCAGGAAATGCTCTTATAGTGGACCCCAACAAGCCATTTCGCAAACTCAATCCCTTTGGAAACACTTTCCTGAACAGGTTATTAATTAATTGCGCTAACCAAGCATGCTGGGTTTTATTTATGAAAAACTGTAAGTGAATGGTGAAGTGAGAGAGAATGTGTACTCCAGTTGTTCCTTCTTCAAGCTGTAGACAGTGTAAGGAGCAAGAGGTAGGAGAAAATAGTTTATCCATGGAATTTCAAGTGATAGTGCCAAATTTCTTAGGGACAAGTGACCAGACTTATTTGTAGAAGCATAGAGAAGTGGTGAGATATTGCAAGTGGTAGTTGTGAAAGCTGGTGCCTTACAAAATGACTCTGGTGATGGTTTATAGTTCAAATTTAAAAAATAGATTTTTTTTCTCTAGATTTTCTAAAACCTGTTTGTCAAAGACTTCTGAAAAAGCTGGGAAAACGGGATCCAAAAAGCAGCTGAAATTAGGGTGCATATATAGTAGAACACCTATTTTATATAAATAATCTCTGACATATAAAGAGTTAGTTAGTTTCATATCTAACTAGCTTACATAGCTACAAATAATTTTTCTATAGCACTGTGACACTGTCCTGACAATAATCATCTCAAGTCAGTACTGTATTTACGTATGGTTTTTTTGTTTTCATGTTTTGTGTATGTTTCTTCAATTTCCTGACTGGGAAATCAGTCAGCTTGATAAATCCATTTACAGGAGGAAGTGGCTGTGTTGTTTTGGGCATCCGATCATTAGTGGGCCACATTGTTTGATTCTGGCAGCACTGATCATTTTCCACCAGGAAGCTGCTATGCTTTTAAAACACCATTTCCACACAATAGCTAAACCAGGGAGGGGTGCAGAACAGAGTGCATGTTGTTTCGTGGTTGTGTAAGCTGATTTAAGGGAGCTGGAAACTTTTGCGTAGCTCTAATCTACTCCAAGGTTCTCTGGAGAACAACATTTCTGAGCTTCTATTGTTTATTACTGTGTGTTGAAAAATACCCCATTTAAATGTAGTTTAATAATAAAAATGGCTTAGCTATTTTTTAAATTAATATCATACATAACATTCAGGAACACAAGGAGGTAGATTTTTCACTGTATGTTCCATTGTTTGATAAATGACAATGTATTTTAATAGATTTCAGTGTGCACAGATGCCCAACCAGGTTCTGGAAAGCATCAGTATTATTGATACCCCTGGCATCCTGTCGGGAGCTAAGCAGAGAGTGAGCCGAGGTGAGACCATCCTTAAAGGTGAGGGGCCCCTGATTCAGGGAAAAAGAAGAAATTTACCCCTTATATAACCACACTCATTTTCATGAGTCATGCTTCACCAAGCTAATCCTCTATCTAAAATGAAAGTGTTTTCATGTTGCTTTTTCTGGACATTCTAATCACTCTCTAATCACTACGTTTACTTTAGGGCCCCAGTCATTATCTCTATGACAGATTATACATTATATGGACAAAAGTATTGGGATATCACACATACATGTGGTTTTTTTTTTATAAATCATATTCCTGATGGTTATTCTTGTAATAAGCTTGAAACTTCTAGAAAGGCTTTCCACTAGATTATATTATTACTATTTGTAAGATTAGACACTACTGGTGTATGAGAAGCTCTGTGTGTGTGTAGATCAGTGTTGTGTGCTGAACACTCGGGTTTCTTTATACCAAACATAACATTCCATTTCTTCATGGAAATGAAAGGCTTTATTCACATTGTTATTCTGGAAGAGGATTTGGGCCCTAGTTTATTGTAAATGTATAAAGACATCCTATACAATTGGGTGCCTTGTGACAACTGTTTTTATGGATAAGGTGTTACCAAAAAGAGAATGAAAAACGGATGAATGTTAGTCACTCTGGATAATAGTGTCTGCTAAATTTTTTAAATATAAATAAAAAGATCGTTTTCGCCATGTAGCATTATTCTGACTTAAAATCATTCATACATAATAATCATTTTGAATATATCGGCTTAATAACTTTTGGCCAAATAATGTTTATCAAAGAGCCTGAGCTTGATGTCTGGTTAACCTCATGAAAACAGTTTTAAATCTGAAATACAGTGTGGGAGGGTAAAATACAGGGTGTGACAATTAAGGAGAGGGAAATAAGGAATGCAAAAGCATGGCAACAACGTAGAGATAGTGGGGCTGCATAGAGAATATAGGTATTTAAAGTGTTTGTTTTTATTGTAGTAAATACTCTAAACCTATAAACATTTGTGAGCAAAATAACATTTCTAGTTTCTTCCTTTAGGCTATGACTTCCCAGCTGTTCTGCGTTGGTTTGCTGAACGAGTGGACCGAATTATTCTCCTTTTTGATGCCCACAAGCTGGAGATTTCTGATGAGTTTTCAGAGGCCATAAGCGCTTTAAAGGGCAATGAGGACAAACTGCGTGTCGTGCTTAACAAGGCTGACATGGTTGGGACACAGCAGTTAATGAGAGTGTATGGCGCTCTCATGTGGTCCCTAGGTAAGGTTTTCGGAACCCCTGAAGTGCTAAGAGTGTATATTGGCTCATTTTGGTCTGAACCGCTTATGGTCTCAGACAACCGAAAGCTATTTGAGTTGGAAGAGGAAGATCTTTTTGCTGACATTCAGAATCTGCCCCGAAATGCGGCCCTTCGAAAGCTTAACGATCTGGTCAAGAGAGCTCGTCTAGTCAGGGTGAGCTAACTTGCTTATTTTATTTGTTTCACTAGTGACATGCATAAAAGAAAATAATGAAATATTTTTAAACCAGTGTTAAAAATAATTTTTATTTTGCTTTCAAGTAAGTTAGATAGAAATAATCTTTTTGTAATATACAATGAACAGGTATATATATTATTAAAGAATATATACACTGCCTGACCAAAAAAAAAAAAACGTCTTTAGATTTGATTACGGCACTCATTCAATGTGGCATTGTTTTGATGATAAGCTTCTTCAGTGTCACAAGATTTATTTCCATCCAGTGTTGTGTAAATTTTTCTTCAAGATCTTGCATTGATGATGGTAGAGTCTGACTGCTGCGTAGTCTTTTCCAGCATTTCCCAAAGATTCTCTATGAGGTTAAACTCTGGACTCAGTGGTAGCCAATCCATGTGTGAAAATGATGTCTCATGCTCTCTGAACCACTCTTTCACAACTTGAGACCAATGAATCCTGACATTGTCATCTTTGAATATGCCTGTGCCACTAGGGAAAAAATTATACAGTTGAGAAGAATCTGAATAGGTGCAGGCAGGGTGGAGAAGAGTGGCAGGAGGGATTTTTGAACGGTAAGTCTCTAAGAGTGAAAGGGTCCTGTGATGGACCGATGACCCGTCTAGGGTGTACCCCTGCCACTCACCCTATATGTTCTGGGATAGGCGCAGCAGACCCCTGTGACCCCGAAATCGGGAATAAGCGGGTAAGAAGACGAATGAATGAATGAATGAATGAAGTCTCTGTAAGAGTGTAAGGGAAAGTTTATAGTACTGTAGTTATACCTGCAATGTTGTACGGTTTAGAGACAGTGGCGCTGTCAAAAAGACAGGAGGCAGAGCTGGAGGTGGCAGAGTTGAAGATGTTGAGATGTTTATTGGGAGAGACGAGAATGGACAGGATTAGAAATGAGTATATTAGAGGGACAGCGCATGTAGGATGTTTTGGAGACAAGGTGAGGGAGGCTAGGTTGAGATGGTTTGGACATGTGCAGACGAGGGAAAAGCAGTATATTGGTAGAAGAATGCTGAGGATGTAGGTGCCAGACATGAGGAAAAGAGGAAGACCAAGGAGGAGGTTTATGGATGTGGTGAGAGAAGATATGGAGGTAGCTGGGGTGAAAGAGGCAGATGTAGAGGACAGGGTAGTGTGAAGAAGAGCGATCCGCTGTGGCGACCCCTAACGGGAGCAGCCGAAAGGAGAAGTCATCGTCACAGGAAAAAATTAGGACGCCCCATTAAATATTTAGTTTATTATGAAATGAACATATCGATTGCTAATCTTGTTTAATTTTTATAGTAGTGTAGGAGTAGTGTGGAGAAGATCGATCCGCTGTGGCAACCGAAAGGAGAAGAATAATATATTCTTTTATTGTATATATACCTGTTTATTCACATTTTTTATAAGCCTGTGTTAGATATAGGTTCAGATAATGTTTAGTTTAGACATCAATGTGGTTTCAGTGATTTGATGGATGGTTGTTGGCCCTGCAAAAGATGTTACATTTATGTACTGTTCGCTTATGAATGATAATAATAATAACAATAAGTCACTTGAGTATACATGTCTACTGAAGGGGCGTGCATATATGGAATAAATTATCTCCGTCACTTCACAGGTTCATGCTCACATAATCAGTTACCTAAAGCAAGAGATGCCTTCTGTCTTCAGAAAAGATAACAAGAAAAAGAATTTGATCTATCAGCTGCCAGTCATATTTTCCAAGATCCAACTGCAACATCACATTTCCCCTGGAGATTTTCCTGACTGTGCCAAAATGCAGGTTTGTGCAAGTTAAAATATCTAGTGGTGTTTGCAAAGAGAGTTCTTTGTCAGCCTATTATCCCCATTTTAAAAACCGGCGATGGAAGAAACATGTTATGATCTAAGGTTATAAAAGGAGATCTTTGAAATTCTTTGAAAAATTTGTGATTTACTTATACAAATTTTATCTGTAAAGAAAATTAAGTACAATACTCAGAGGCAAACTAAGATGAAGTGAGTGCCCCCAGGCAAAATGAATGGATGTGATTTTTCAGATTATTTTTCATACTATATTAATTTATCTTTATTACTTAAATAGTTAATTATACAGCATAGAAAACATAAAATTTAAGTTAAATTGTTTATGTTCATTTCTTATAACAAACTATCGCTGCCAGTGCATCAGGAAAAAGAAAGCACAGCCAGCGTAATGGGGGATACAGATACCTTTCTCTATGTTACATTTATAACGATATTTCTAATTATTGATTCAAGGTGTATTAAACATTAAACAAGATCAAACTCTTTTTTTGTGTAATTTCTAGGAACTTCTGACCGTTCATGACTTTGCCAAGTTTAAGTCCCTAAAACCAAACATGATGGCTATGTTGGATGAGCTGTTGTCCATTGACATTGCCAAGCTGATGCCTCTCCTCAAGCAGGAAGAGTTGGAAGCAGGAAATCAAGCTGGAGTCCAAGGTGGGGCTTTCTTAGGGACTCGAGCAGGACCATTTGTAGAGGGTGACCCTTTTGGTGAGAAATGTGAGGATGAAATTGAAGATGGAGAAATTGAAGAAGACTGGATTGTGACTAAGGATAAGCCCAAGTATGATGAGATCTTTTACAATCTCGCACCCAGTGAGGGCAAGCTGAGTGGCACTAAAGCCAAAGACTGGATGGTGAGTACACGGCTGCCCAACTCTGTGCTAGGGCGCATATGGAAGTTGTCAGATGTAGACCGTGATGGGATGTTAGATGATGAGGAATTTGCCCTGGCTAGCCATTTGATTGAGGTAAAACTTGAAGGGCATGGCCTGCCACCTGAATTACCGGCTCGTCTAGTACCTCCTTCGAAACGCAGACAAAAAGGATCTGATGCCTAGATCATATAAGCAGCCAGCAATGTCTGAATTCATATTTAATATCTTAATTGGTGTTAAGCTAAACATTATGCAAAATAGCTAAAAAATTCAAAATAAAAAAATCCTATTTGTTCATACTAAAAATAAAAAAAATATTCTCATTGTCTTATAACAAATAGTTTAATCATTATTCTTAATATTTGAAGTAATTTAAAGAGTTGTCTGAAAGAAACACTAACTAAACCTCACCATGTGTTATTAAACATGGTCTCTTTGGCCAAAAAATGACTGCACATTGCACAATGTTTATGCTTTCAAACTGTTTTGTGTCAAATAAGTTAGAAATTCAGAATTAAACAGACTTACAAGCAGCTCCAAAACACATCGGATTTGTTAAAAGAAAAAGTCTACATGCCAAACCAAAAATTAAAAGGTGCTTCTGCATGTGTCTCTTATTTTTCTGCACATTACAGGATTTACTGATATTCAATTCAGACCAGACTTTTAAATAATTATTTATGTTAATCTTTTTTGTGTTAGTATAAGGAATTTTCTTTTTTTAATTATACATACCAACATACTGAATGTATACGCGTAGAAAAATATCGAATTATTGATTATCCCCTAAAATGTTTCCTCATTTACATAAAGATGCCAAAATTAAGCCCTAATATGTTAATATCCTTGAATAATAATGGATAATAATAACTGAATATCCTTCTGCTCGGTAATCTCTTCAGAACAAATATGAACACATGTTTGAGAGAACTGACAGGAGTCTGAATATACTCATATAGTTAGGAAAACTGTCTTAAGGTCTGCACTGTATGCCTATTATTCTTGTATCACTGTCACTACACTTTTCACACACTCTTTCTATATGTTCCTTTGTTTCTGTATACCAGCACATCTTTAGCTTTGTAATACTCTGGCTAAAATGAAAATGAATAAAAATGAATCAAGTATTTGTGATATGCATACAACACTTCGAAAGAGGTATAATTTTAAAGAATGTCTTTTTATTCAACACAGTTCTGAGATAATTATCAAACTGTGATATTGGCTTGTTCTGAATGTTTCTAGTAAATTCCTATGAATGTCATTCATTTGAAATACAATATTGCCGACTATAGAAATCATTGATGTTTGCTTTATGATCGATAATGTTATTATAAAACCAAATAAACTGTTTGTTTTAGATCTCTTGTTTTGTAAAATTGCAAATTTCACTTCCTGTATTTTTAAAAAATGTTTTGTGTTATTTTATCTCTATGTTGGGGCAGTTCTTTTTTTTTTTTTTTTTTACAGGATTGTTCATGTAATTTTAGCTGTTTAAATATGGTGAGGGAAAGACACATTTAACTAAGGATATATATAGAGTCAGCTCTAATAGTAAAGTACAAAATCAATCCTATAAAATTTGAATAAAAATTGTTGTATTTTCAAACCCTTTCAAGTAAGCGCTTGCTAAATACAAAGACCAGAGAATTTTTAAATATATGTCAGTGAAGGAGATCCTGTTTTTTTTTTAAAAATCTTTTAAAAATCTTCAATCTTTTTAGAATCAACATGAGCGTGCACATAAATGGTTATTCCTTTTTCTCACACAGTTGTTTTCATAGTGACATTCCAAATAGACAGTGAGTCAAAATCAACTGTGCCAAAATTCCATGCCACTTTTTTCCATTCATTTTCAAGAGACATTGAACTACCCTCCCCTTTTTCTTATTTTCTCTTTTACATAGCTCTGTCCAGTTAACACTGCATACATGCCAAATGTTTTTAAAAACTATTCAATACAATCCAGCTCACCTTCATATACACAAATGAGAAACAGAATCAAACACTCATTCTTCCATACTAGGCTTAGAGTGTGACTCACAAGTGAAGAATGTGGTGGGCTGTACCACAGAGGTTATTAATATATCTTTTCATGGGGTGCACTAGGTTTTCGAAGACAGTCAGTAAACACTGCATCCTTGTGAAAATAGTTTAGAGCAAATCCTTATTTGGATTTTTCCTTAAGGTCACATCCATGAGCCTGTACTTTTGTGTACCCGGAGTGTAAGTTAGCATGTTAGGGAAGGAGAGAACATTTCAAATACCACCACCAAGCCATCTATGAATACTCTCTTGAAAAGGCTTTTAACATTTACTGTCTCAGATGAATACAAACGATGAATAGAAGTGACTCTTGCAACAATGTCTCCTTTACAATAACATCACGTATGTGTATTTTTGCTTCTGCTAATTAAAAGAAATTAACAAAAATCTTTCAGAATTATTTATTTGGAATCAGTGCAATGCTTATATGTCCTCTTCAAAATATCAGGTTTTTAAAAAATCTTAATTTTTCCTTTAATCATTGCTATATGTGTAAAGAATGCTGTTTTTACAATTGAGATTTGGTTAAAAAGTTTTAATTTGTTACTGACTATCCTTTTTTGTCGTCGTCTTGTAATTCTTGTTATGTAATTTTTGCACTATTTTGCAATATTTACAGGACCTTCCCTTTCTTATTTGAAAAAACATGCCCCCTGGTGGACTTAAACAGAACATCTTTGTGCATGTACAATGTCTTATAACTTTTGACAAAATCTAGGTTAATAATATAATGGTTAATCACGGTTTCCTTTTTAAAAACAGAAATAACACTTAATTATATATATTATCACTGTTCATCTTGTACCTAAAAAAGTTGTTTTTTGTTGTCACAAAAACAAACTAGCTTTTGAAACTTTTGTGCCTGCATTGTGTGTTTGTGGATCTGGAGAAAGCATACGACAGGGTTCCGAGAGAGGAGTTGTGGTATTGTATGAGGAAGGCGGAAGTATGTGAGGGTGGTGTAGGACATGTATGAGCAGTGAAGTGTGCGGTAGAAATGTCAGACTGGTTCAAGGTGAAGGTGGGATTGCATCAAGGATCGGCTCTGAGCCCTTTCTTGTTTGCAGTGGTGATTTACAGGTTGACGGATTAGGTCAGACAGGAGTCTCCATTGACGATGATGTTTGCGGATGATATTGGGATTTGTGGTGAGCAATGGTGTGGTGAGGTTGCAGGGAGTAGAGGTAGTTAAGGTGGAAAAGTACCTGGAGTCAACAGTTTAAAGTAATGGAGAGTGTGTTAGAGAAGTGAAGAAGAGAGTTCATGCAGGGTAGAGTGGGTGGAGAAGAGTGGCAAGAGTCATTTGTAACGAGTTTTGGCAAGGGTGAAAGGGAAAGTTTATAGGACTGTAGTAAGACCTGCAATGTTGTACGGTCTAGAGACAGTCAAAAAGACAGGTGGTGGAGCTGGAGGTGACAGAGTTGAAGATGTTGAGATTTTCATTGGGAGTGATTAGGATGGACCGGATTAGAAATTAGTTTATTAGAGGGACGACGCATGTAGGATGTTTCGGAGACAAGGTGAGGGCAGAGAGATCTGCTGTGGCGAGGAGCAGCGGAAAGGAGAGGAAGATGTTTTTCAGCACACTGCATTTGTTTAACATAGGTAATTTCTTAAATAATAAGTGAGAAGCCGCAACTAACATGCATGTAATCAGTTGATTTATTTAATTTACATGATCATATACTTAAGTGACAATTATATATTATAGCTTATAATTTTAAGTACAAAACGTTTCAACATACTGTACCCCAATACAGTACAGTGAAGTATTAAAATTGCAAGCAGCATTTAAAAGATGGCTTTACGAAAACAGAATGGTGAGCAATGTTCATTCCAATCGGTAAATAAACTTCCTTTGGCTGTTCCCTTTAGGTGTCGCCACAGTGGATCACCCTGATCCGCACATTCGACTTGTGAGAGTTTTACACTGGATGCCCTTCCTAATGCAACCCTTGCATTTCTCCGGGCTTGGGACCGACACTAAGGCTGCACTGACTTAAGTAATCATAATGGCTGGGAGTCTGCCTAATGTACATGTTTTTGGACAGTGGGAGAAATATGGACTGTGGGAGAATATGCAAACTCTGCACAGAAAGATCCCCGACCTGGGAATCGAACCCAGGACCTTCTTGTTGCAAGGCAACCATTCTAACCACTACGCCACCGCGCCGCCACAGATTGTTTCTGCCCGGTTTCGAACTGGTGACCTTTTGCATGTTAGTCGAAAATGATAGCCACTACACTACAGAAACCTAGGCTAAGGAAGAAGTTGCATAGCAGAAGATGGTTTGAATTCATCGACCTCTGGGTTATGGGCCCAGCATGCTTCCCTGTGCCACTCTGCTGACTTTTGCATTCCAACAACATTAACAGGTGTGTTTAAGTGAGTGTGAAACATGGGATATCCTGATTAAAAGGCATGAAAATGTACTAAATTGATCAAATATGTGAAGTTAGTTTGGACTTTGCATCTTAAAGTTAGTGTAAACCAATACCAAAAAATGCTCCCGGCAGGTGGCGCTATGATTATAATAAAATATTGAGCTTTTAAATGTCAGTCCGGGAATCTCAGGACATTTTTGGCTAAATTACAAATTATTGAGTATACAAGATGAAACATCAAAATGTATTATGCCACCACAGACAAACTAAAAAGAAAAACAACTCTTTTTTTACTGTCAGAGATGTTTTGATTATAAAACATGTAAAAAGTAAAATATGTAACTTACTGTTTCCAGAAAGTAGTGCTATGCCTATAACTAAACATAGAAATGAAGATGCCTTTAGGTCTGGAGTCCTATCAAGCGTTGCCAGATTTGCATTGAAATTATAACAAAAGACTTTCCTTTCACAGCAAAACAAAAATTTGCCAGGTTGCCATGGAGACAATAATGTTCAACTAAAACATTTGGCATTGATCTGATTTAATTTCTAAAATAATATATAAATCAAATTTGCACTTGCTTTAGAGTTTTTAATCATCATGGAAGATTCAGAAAACAGTATCTTCTTCTCCTTTGGGCTGCTCCCCTTAGGGGGCGCCACAGCGGATCACTCTTCTCCACACTACCCTGTCCGCTACATCTACCTCTTTCACCCCAACTACCTGCATATCTTCCCTCACCACATCCATAAACCTCCTATTTGGTCTTCCTCTTTTCCTCCTACCTGATATATTAAAAGCAGATGTACAAACCTGATTCCAAAAAAATTGGGACACTCTACAAATTGTGAATAAAACAGAATGCAATGAAGTGTTTCAAATTTCAATATTTTTTTCATAATACAACGTAGATGACATTTTGTAATGACAATATTTGATAAAATATTGGCTCATTTTTTAATTCATAAGAGCTACACATTCCAAAACGTTTGGGACAGGTAGCAATAAGAGGCCAGAAAAGTTCCATGCACATATAAGAATCAGCTGGAGGACTAAAAAGAGCTTCTCAGAGTGTCAGTGTCTCACAGAAGATAGGCTTACCATTTCCCAAAAAATAATGGTGCAATATTAGAAAGAAGTTTCTTAGATAAAAATTGCAAAGAGTTTGAAGTTATCATCATCTACAGTGCATAATATCATCTGATTGTATGGGGGTGTGGTATGGGAAGCTTACACATCTGGAAAGGCACCATCAAGGCTGAAAGGTATAGAGTTCTAGATATATAGTTCTAGAACACATATGCTCCCATCCAGACGTCTTTCAGGAAAGACCATGCATTTTGCCAGACCACATACTGCATCAATTACAATATCATGGTTGCGTAGAGAAGGATCCTGGTACCGAAATGGCCAGCCTGCAGTCCAGATCTTTCACAATTGGCGCATCATAAAAAGTAAGAGGCGACAAAGAAGACTTAAAACTAGAAGCCTGTATTAGAAAAGAATGAGACAACATTCCTATTGCTAAACTTGAGCAACTTATCTCCTCAGTCCACAGACATTTGCAGACTGTAATAAAAGGAAGAGGGGATTCCACACAATGGTAAACATGGCCTTGTCCCAACTTTTTTGAGATGAAATTGACATGAAATTTAAACCAACTCATTTTTCCCTTAAAATGATAATTTTTTCAGTTTAAACATTTGATATGTCATCTATGTTCTGTCGCTATGTCGCTACTCGTTTATATCGTCTAAAGCAAAATTCACAATCTGCCGCGGAATACGCCATCGCCTTTCGCACTCTAGGAGCTCAAAGCGGCATGAACGCTGTGGCATTGAAAGCCCTATTTAAGGAGGGGCTCAGACCAGAATTACAGGCAGAGATGGTGTGCCGCGGTGAGTCTGATTCTTATTCTGAGTTCATCCAGCGGGCGATTCGTGTGGACAACCTCCTATGCAACCATCCAGGGAGGCCAGCTGAGGTGTCAGCTCCCGCTATGCCCATTCAGCCCTGTGATAAACCTGAGAGCGAGTCCATGCAAATCAGAGCCTATAAGCTTACTTCCGCCGAAAAAAGGTGCCGCAAACAACTGGGGCTGTGTTTATATTGTGGGCTTCCAGGTCATCTTTGTGCACTATGCCCCTCTCTGACCAACAAGACCGGTCGTAAAGTAAGTTCACCCATCAGATCCATTAATATGAATGCCAGTTCATGTGAGTTTTCCGGATATTGAATTAACTGGTATTCTCTCTGCCCTCGTGGACTCAGGATCAGCTCTGAATCTGATGGACATTAGTATGGCAAAAAAGCTGAAAGTCCCCACTGAACCGTGCACTCCTCCAGTGAGCATCACAGCCATATACGGGCGAGAAATTGGCTTGGTCATCTCCAGAAAGACCGCTCCTCTCCGGCTCATAGTGGATGGCATTCACCATGAAACCATAGTATTTTACCTAGCACATGCACCTAGAACTCCCCTCATTCTGGGGTTCCCATGGTTGGCCAAACATGACCCAGTCATCTCGTGGGGCCGCGGAAAGATTTTACAATGGCCTCAGGACTGCAGCCAACACTGTTCAGCCAAGTTTTCTGGGGTGAGTGCTGCGTCTTATGCAGCTGCCACTGCATGCCCAAGCAATGTTCCGCTATGTTACCAAGAGCTGTCGGAGGTTTTCAGTAAGGAAAAAGCGGCTAAACTGCCCCCGCATCGTGCAGTGGACTGTGCTATTCAGCTCCTGGACCAGACCACTCCCCCGAGGAGCAGAATCTATCCTCTGTCCCGACCCGAGCTAGAGACTTTGGACAACTATATTGCGGAGGCACTAGCAGCAGGGCACATCCGTCCATCCACCTTGCCGGCTGGGGCAGGATTCTTTTTCGTTTCTAAAAAGAATGGCAGCTTAAGGCCCTGCATTGAATATCGTGGCCTAAACAGCATCACAGTTAAGAACCACTATCCGTTGCCGCTGGTAACCTCCACACTAGAACAGCTAAAAGATGCTAAAGTTTTCACAAAGCTAGATTTAAGAAGCGCCTATAATCTGGTAAGAATTCAAGAAGGAGATGAGTGGAAGTCTGCTTTCGTTACCCCCAAGGGGCACTATGAGTATTTGGAGATGCCCTATGGGCTGTGCAATGCATTGGCAGGTTTTAAATTTTTTATCAATGATGTGCTCCGCGAGTTTCTCAATGTATGTGCTATAGTGTATATTGACGACATTCTGATTTACTCGCAGGATGAGGACCAACACAAGGACCATGTCAAGGCAGTCTTGCACCAGCTGCTGGAGAATAACCTGTACGTCAAAGCTGAAAAGTGCTAATTTCACACCCAAGAGGTACAGTTTCTGGGATATGTGGTCAACACTAAGGGTATCTCTATTGAGGCAAGTAGACTGGAGGTGGTGCGTGACTGGACCTTACCTCGCTCGATCAAGGAGCTCCAGCGTTTTCTAGGGTTCGCCAATTTCTATAGACGCTTTATTCGAAATTATAGTCACACCGCTGCACCCTTGACATCGCTATTAAAGGGGTCTCCCACTAAGCTAAGTTGGACTGATGCCGCTTCCAAAGCATTTAACCTGCTCAAGCACAAATTTACGTCAGTTCCCATGCTCAAGCACCCTGACCCCACGATCCCATTTGTAGTGGAGGTGGATGCTAGTGACTGTGGGGTGGGTGCCATTTTGTCTCAGGTTCATGGAACACCCTCTAAGCTGCACCCATATGCATACTTTTCCCGTAAACTCACACCGTCAGAGGGTAATTATGATGTCGGCAACAAGGAACTGTTGGCCATTAAGGAGGCTTTACTAGAATGGCGTCACTGGCTGGAGGGCAGTGCGCACCCGTTCACGGTATTGACTGACCAAGCGCGTTGGGCTCTGTTTTTCACGCGTTTTGATTTCGTTATATATTACAGGCCAGGTTCTAAGAATGGGAAAGCGGATGCTCTCTCACGGAGGTACGACGTCATCAAACAGAACGATGCCCCGAAGCCCATACTCGACCCCAGCATAGTAGTGGCCCCAGTGCTGTGGGACCTAGAAAAGGAAATTCGAGAAGCCAATGAACGGAGTGCTCCGCCCCAAGATACCCCTGCCGGTAAGACCTACGTAAATGCAGAGTTCAGGCAACGTCTAATCACTTGGGCACACACCTCTTTGAGTGCAGGACATCCAGGTATTCATAGAACCCAAGAGTTGGTGGCCACGTATGAGAGAAGAGGTGCATGCGTTCGTGGAGTCCTGTGCGGTGTGCGCACAAGCCAACACACCCCGGAACCTTCCTGAGGCCTTGCTGCACCCGATACCAATTCCTCAAAGGCCATGGTCGCACCTCTCCATTGACTTCGTCACTGATCTGCTAGCCTCTGGAGGTCATACAACCATATTAACCATGGTTGACCGCTTTTCAAAGTCCTGCCGGTTGATCCCTTTTCAAGGTATACCTTCTGCTACTGAGACCGCTAACCAGCTTTTCAACCATGTTTTTAGAATCTACGGACTGCCTGAGGATATCGTTTCTGAGAGAGGCCCACAGTTCACGTCTAGAGTTTGGGTGGAGTTCTGTAAGCGCCTGGATATCAATGTGAGTCTAACCTCTGAGTATTATCCTCAGTCCAACGGCCAAACAGAGCGCCTAAATCAGGAATTGGGTCGTATCTGCAGTCCTATTGCTCACGAGAGCAACACCGTTGGAGTGAATTCCTGCCTTGAGCAGAATACGTGCAAAACTCACTCCGCCATTCCTCCACCCAACTAACTCTGTTTCAGTGTGTTCTAGGGTACCAGCCTCCGCTGTTTCCATGGACCGGTGAGTCATCTAGCGTACCATCCGTGGAGGACTGGTACCAACGCATCATGACTAGTACTTACCGGGGCAGCGAGTATGGTTGTCAACACGATATCTCTGTCTCAAGCTTCCCAGCAAGAAGCTCAGCCCTAGATTCATTGGTCCTTTCAAGATCATTAGCCAAGTTAACGAGGTGACGTATAAATTACAGTTACCAGCACACATGCGCTTTCACTCCACCTTTCACGTCTCTCTCCTCAAGCCCTACGTACCTGGTACACACCCCTACATCTCCCAGTCTGAGCCTCCTGCCCCCATCAAACTGGAGGATGGATTGGCATACTCAGTCCGGGAGATCCTCAGTTCTAGAAGACGCCGAGGAAATCTACAGTATCTGGTGGACTGGGAGGGCTATGGTCCTGAGGAGCAGTCTTGGTTGAACGCTGCGGACATCCTCGATCCGTCACTGCTGCAGGACTTCCACGCTCGTCACCCGTCCCTTCCAGGTCATCGTCCGAGGGAGGCGTTCCTAGGGGGGGATACTGTAAGGACTGTGCCTTTTGGAGGACCGCCTGCAGAGGGCGCCCTCGCCCGAATTCTAGAGTGCAATCCCGATGACGGCCATTTTGAGCGTCGTCCGCCTACATAAGCAGGTGTCCTTCAAAGGTTCATCGCGAAGTATTGTTGCCCTAGGCCTTGCTAAGCGTTGATGTTTGTGATATTTGTGACTTTTGGATATTTGACCCGTTTCTGCATTTTTGACTACTCTTTGGATTACGATTTTGGACTGTTTGCCTTCCTCTTCCCTTTTCCCAATAAATACCTGTTTATCTACTGCATTGTATGTATATGTGTATATAT
>JAOTRA010000025.1:3235204-3246501 GCA_026260255.1 Pseudolaguvia tuberculata | reverse complement strand
TCACCAATCCACCTAATCTGCATGTTTTTGGACTGTGGGAGAAAACCGGAGCACCCGGAGGAAACCCACGCAAGCGCTGGGAGAACATGCAAACTCAGCACAGAAAGATCCCGCCCTGGGATTTGAACCCGGGACCTTCTTGTTGTGAGGCGACTGGTCTATCCACTACGCCACCGCGCCGCCCGTTTTGAAAACAACAACACATAATTTAAAAAAATGGTCTAATCACTAATTGTGTATTTCTGTAGTTATCCAAGAATATTTAAAAAAATATCCTATAATATCCCATCTTTTATACAAATAACAATAATATCCACTCTCTAACTAATAATAATGATAATGACCAATATTAGTTACTCCGGGTACATGTCTAAACTGTTAAACTATAAAACCCCAGTGCTGTGAGTTATTTGTCTTTTTTCTACTCAGGGGTTCTTCAAGGATGGAGGATGCATGTGACATGTATGCTAGAGCAGCCAACATGTTCAAGATGGCAAAGAACTGGAGTGGTAATGGTTTGAATTGAGCACATTTATTTGCACATGCAGATACAGAGGGGATCATTAGTACATGCTCACCCAAATTGAACCAAACTTCAATCCCACAGCTTTACGTTGACTCTATTAATAAAGTTTAGCCAGTTTTGGAAGTGATTTGCACTCAAATAAAATAATATATTATAATAATGGAGTAATATAGTATCTTTTCTGTATTTTTTAACTAGAATACATTTAAGCTGCACAAATGCACATTTGCTCCTGTGGGCAATTTAAAATCACCAATCCACCTAATGTACATGTTTTTGGACTGTGGGAGAAAACCGGAGTACCCGGAGGAAACCCACGCAAGCGCATGCAATCTCCGCACAGAAAGATCCCCAGCCCCGGAATTGAACCTGAGGCCTTCTTATTTTGAAGCGACCGTGCTAACCAATACTAGCAATAAGCATGTGCCGCTGTCTGGCGTATATTAAATGGGACGCAAGAATTCTGAAACTTCCGCTTCACAGAACAGCATTTTTTTTTATCAAAAAAGTGCTTTTCTTTGGAAAAGAAAATTTTTCTCAAGTTTTGCTCTAGGAGTTTTATGCTTCTTGCGCAGGCTTAGTAGAGCCACCGGACAGCCACAGCCACTGCTTGGGCTTGCGGCCACATAACAGGCAGCAGCTTTGGGATACAGGATCAGCACATACCTTTCCAGACGACTGTCGACCGCCATCTGAGTTGGCGATCATTCTCTCTTTCTGCCTCTATAATGTCTTGATTGAGTCCTCGATGGGAGGTGATTGGGTGGATACTGCACAGGAACCTCCCGACAACAAAGGGTCCCCAAAACACTGTGAGTTGCTCTTGAGGGCCCGCTTAGGAACTCTCCTGCTGAGCTTGCGAGGAAGTGCTTAGGATCCCAACCGGTGAGGAGCAGGCTGGGCCTCCATTCGCTGGTAGGCCGCATTTTTGCCCCCGATGGACCAGCAGGTTTTGATGTGTGGTCAGCATAAGTCCACACAGTCACACACTCATTCTTGCCCACGTGGACGATGTGGTGCCCGACGGTTATCTCTGTACACTTTTGGTGGAGGAGGCCCATCTTCATTGAAGTTTCTTGATGCCTGTGTCAGCCAGCCTTCCAAGCCTGTAGAGCCACGGTTCACCACACTGATGAGGAATATTTAGTGTGGGTGTGTAGGCTGGCTTTTCAGATGCAGCGAGAGGTGTATATGTTCGTTATAGAGGTAAGAGAAATGGGAGTGCTGGCCAGCTAGAATTTGTATTTTGCCACTTTCCTTGCTTGCTTTTCACTTCCTCATGCACCACTTCTGATGTTTTCTGTCTTGGCCACCACTTAGATTGTTGTTTGAATTTTGTACTTGAACAACATCTGATTGTATATATGATCTTCAGATAAAATGCCACTATATTAGCATTTTCCCTCCATTTTTACCCGACTCACTGTCCTGACAACCGAAATGTGTAACAGAGTTCTTTCTTCAAACCACCTTCAAAACTGTACTACCTCAACACAATTCAGTCCAAATTAGTTGTATTTGTATATCATTTTTACAATAGTGATCGTGTAACGCTACTGTGAAACAGATATTATGAAACATGAGTAGATAGAAATCAGTCTGTCCCTGATTGTCCATGATGAACAAGCCGATGGCAAAGGTGACAAAGGAAAAAAATCCCTTGGATGGTAACAAGAAGAAACCTTGAGTGGAGCCATTTTCTCTCATTTGGTTGATAGAGAGCAGGGATTATGTAATCCCATTTTGTGTAAATCACTGTGAAGTCCTAAAAGATAGCCGGAGCATCTTTTCTGGAGAAGTGTATGTGCCCCAGTCTTGAAGAGGGGGTCTTTGAACACTAGCAGCTCAGGAGTGGCATGTGTAGCTCAACAAAGAAAGAGAAAAGAGCAAAGAAGAAAAACTGTTAAGTATTGTCACAGTTAGTGTTTAAAGTGAAATGTGAGTGTAGACATGGACGGTGGCACTAACTAAAAAGAGAACCAGAGGTAAACACAGAGATCCATGATATATAAAGCAACAATAAATATCAGGGATGAGAGAACCCTGATATATAAAGCAACAAGTCACTCTCGCTGTCAAAAGACATGACAGACCAATGATTGTCGGGAAGTGGTGGCTTAGTGGTTAAGGTGTTCGAAAGATACCAGAAAGATGCGTGTTCGATTCCCAACCACCAAGCAACCACTGTGGGCCCCTGAGCAAGGCTCTTAACCCCCATTGCTCAGTTGTAAGTCACTCTGGATAAGAGCGTCTGCCAAAGGCTGTAAATTGCTATCATACTGCATCCTTTGATGTAAGAAGGCATGGTGGAACGCAAGACACAAGCAATTCACATGGGTACTGCGATATGAGAACATTTGATGCTTTATAGGCAAGGAGTAGTATTTTAGGTGATCTTTCTGTGCGGCGTTTGCAAAATGTATAAGTATAGTATGTTCATATATAAGTATGAACATAGCTGCTGTGCTACTACTTTTTCTAGGATTTTGTATTTGGTTTGATATCAGCCTTTAGTCTGGAAGCTCACTGGGGTGGAGATTTGATATTTTCTAATTTGTGGTTACTGGAGTCTGCAGGAGCCTATCCCAGTGCACATAGGTCAAGAGACAGGGTTACATACTGGACAGGAAAGAAACCGCATTACCCGGAAAAAACCTACGCAAGCGCTGGAGAACATGCAAAATCCACAAAGAAACAACCCTTGCCCGGGAATCGAACCTAGGACCTTCTTGATGTTAGGCGACTGTGCTCACTATGCCTAATTAGTGGTTTGATGATGGTTAATTTTAATGTTCATTTTAATGTTTTTAGTGCAGAGTAAACATTTCAACCTGCCTAAGATGGTTCAAAATATTGGTACAGGATCTAATATACAAGTTGGTGATTTTGCAAAAGAGAAGTGAAATTAAATCATTCCCTTCCAGAGGAGTAAGAAAGTTCTAATCAAAAATCTGGGTTCAAGGGTGAATTTTCTGTTAGCAATTTTGCTATCAAAATATGTAGAAGTCTTCACTGCTGGAGGCTGTTACTGTTTTTAAAAAAAATACTTATTAAGGGTGGATAGGCACATTGATGTAGCTTTAAAGAGCTTTTTTATTGGTCAGGATGCTCTTCCATGCTGTCTGAAAAGCTAGCAATAGCTAGTCAGCTAGTTTGCTGCCATTTCTGTTAGTTTTCTATCTCTTTTAAAGAGCATGTGTGATTTGTTATAACAAGGAGCAAGCTTTTTATCTTTAAATAACAAGAGCAACATTATCAATGATATACAGAATGTTGACTAAATCAGGCCTAATCAAGTATGGTGGCAAGCGGTAATCTAATCATAGCGGATAATTCAGGCAGGTAGTAGATGTGAATGTACATTTAAGGTAGAGCTGCACTGCATGTACATTATGAATGGCCCATTTAAATGAAATAAGACTATGATCTGAGCTGACTTAACAGGAAATCTGCAAATTCACTAAAATTGAGATTACCGTTTGGGGGTCTGTATCTGTTTTGTCCAGGTTTCTGTTAAACAAAGTATATCAAACTCCTGATCTGTGATAATTTGCCTAACAGAGCATTGATATTTAGCAAGCAACCTAATATTTAGCAGTCCTAGCTTTAGATCAAAGGTGAAGGCTGTGTGATCAGTAAGTTCTGTGTTCGAAGTTGCTAAAGCAAAATTTCTGATGTATTCAAAATGTATGTTTAGTTTGGGGAACAGACAATTCTAATATTATATACCTGGAGTGCAGCTAGCAAATGGCCAGATTAGCCTGTTTATCTGCTCCACGGCTTGGACCCTAGGTAGTCCAACTAGATCTGCTTTAAGACCATGTTATTTGCAAGATAAGTGAATGGCCCCTACCTGAGTGGTATAAACACTGAAGTTTATCATTAGCTCCAGCATGCACAACTATTTTTGCAAAACTATGTTGGCCTAAAGCCCTGAGATTAACTGCTATGAACATCTTGTCGCTCAAGATTCAGAGCACCACATGAGTACACATTCTGTTTAAACTAAATACACTTTAAATGGTATTTCATCAAATTCATCTAACTATGTACCGCAAAATCTAGCTATTTACTATTGCACACCCTTTATTATTTATATATAGACTGTTTGGGGTCTAATTACTTGTACTGTGTCTCGATTACCGCATAACGGAACAGTGCGTACATGGCGTACTCACATTAATGTCCAGAAGCAGATTCTGAATATTGGCGCTCCACACCACTTTATCTGTTAGACGGTGAAATGTGCTTATTGCTTGTTTGCATTGCCAGCAATTTAGTGTGTCAATAATCTTCAGAGGAAAAGTGAAGGGGGTAATTTCCCATAGCAGTTGCTACTTGTTCCGCTCTCAGGGAACCGAGTGTATGGACATAATTGTAAGACAGACATAACATTTTCTTCCAAAAAAATACATGTTTAATCAACACCAAGACCATATAAACCAAATGAAATAAAGACTTGATAACATTTGGTGTTGCTTAAACAAAGACTCAAATGTCAAAACAATCTTATGTTTATCAGGGTTTTTTCAGTTTTTGTTTCTTCTCTTTAATTACATGTCTAGTTCTTCATTCAAACCTATTTTTGTAAATATAATTAATTTTAGAATCAGATCTTAGTGAGAAGAAAGGTTCTAATTGTGGGACTACATATTAGGAATATCTAACCAATTGTTTTGTTACAAATTTGATTATTCTCAGACAATTGAAACACACGGTATACTGATCTATGGTGTACACTACAATATTCCTCAACAATCACTTGTAGATAATCCATTAATGCCCATCTAGTCAACACACCTTTTAATGAATAGGTGGGGGTTTGTTTAATTTATATTCTTTGATTTGTAGGTTCTTTTTTTCAAAGACATGTATTAAGTGATGTGTTTTTTCTCTAGCTGCAGGAAATGCTTTTTGTCAAGCAGCGCTCCTTCACCTACAGATGCAGAGCAAACATGATGCAGCAACAAATTTCATTGATGCAGGCAATGCCTTTAAAAAAGCTGACCCTCAAGGTGTGTTCTGTTTCTATGATTATCAAGCTGCTAAAATTGTATTTTCTTGTATTTTTGTCTCAAATGTATCGTGGTTGAATTCTAAAAAAAGTTACTGTTAATATGTTTACATTAAAAGACAATCCATTTAAAATGGTTTATCTTTCTAGGTGTGTGTGTGTGTGTGGGTGTGTGTGTGTGTGGGTGTGTGTGGGTGTGGGTGTGGGTGTGTGTGGGTGTGTGTGGGTGGGTGTGTGTGTGTGTGTGTGTGTGTGTGTGTGTGTGTTTATTTATATATATATATCGTAGTATTAAGATTTTTGAGCACCTTGTGCCACATAAAATTGATTCTAAGTCAGTTAGTACAACCAAAATTAATATGTAAGGCTCACCGGATTTTTGAGAAAATTATACTTACTTCATTCATTCGCTTATTATCTAATTCGGGGTCACAGGGCCTGCTTGAGCCTATCCAAGCGCACATAGGGTGAAACGCAGGGATACAGTCTGGACGGGTCTTTAGATTATCTTAGGGCCACGCATAGACAAACAAACATTCACACTCGCACTCATTCCTATGGGCAATTTCCTGTGAGTCACCAATCAACCTAAAGTGCATATTTTTGGGGACTGTGGGAGGAAACCGGAGAAAACCCACACAAGTGCATGGAGAACATGCAAACTCCGCACAGAGAGACCCGTTGCACAGGAATTAAACCCAGAACCTTCTTGCTGTGAGGTGACCATGCTAATTTTTATGCAATCGCGCCAGCAATTTAAACTATAGAATTATAATGAAATTATTTTAGAAACAAAGATTGCAAAATGTTTTATATTTAAAAATTCAATAAAGTCATGTGTACATCACATACAATTTTTATCTTTTCAGAGGCAATAAACTGCTTGATTAGGGCAATTGAGATTTACACAGACATGGTGAGTCTTCAGTTTACTAATTCTTTGTAGCTTTTTAAAGAAATTGTTGAAATTAAATTTAGTTTACTGACTTTACCTCATCAGTGTTCTAATAAGGCTAATATAGGTTGTAAAAAGTGGCTTGTTGAAGTGTTTCCATACTAACTATAAACTATGGCTTTTATTATTTAAAAAAATGTTCTGAAAGCAGCCTCACATACATGTACATGTCTTTCTTTTTAGAAAAAAAAAGCCATATATATTTATTCAGTTCAGAAATATTCTCTCTTATAGGGTCGTTTCACAATTGCTGCCAAGCATCATGTGACCATTGCAGAGATCTATGAAACAGAGCTAGTTGACATTGATAAGGTATGTTGTTTTTTAGCTTAGTAGGAGGTTTACAATGGATTTCATTAATTCATAAATTCATTCATTCATAAATTCATTCATTCATCATCTTTACTCGCTTCTTTCCTAATTCAGGGTTACGGGGGGTTCACTAAAGCCTATCTATTCACTTCTATTTTGACTTACCAATCAACCTAATGTACATGTTTTTGGACGCAAACGCAAACCCCGCTCAGAAAGATCCCTGGCTTGGGTATCAAACACAGGACCTTCTTGTGAGGCAACCGTGCTAACTACTATTCCACCGTGCTGTCCAGATTTCAATCAATTGAAAAAAAGAGAAATACAGCATGTAAAAATTGTTGTTGTTTTGTGTTGTTCATTTATTCAAATAACAAATGAATAGTGTTCTATCGAAACAGCTGCCTCTCAATCAGTTGCTTCCGGTTGATTGTTCAGAATTAAGGCTAGTGTGACAAAATTGTATTGCCAGTTTTCATTTATGGATGCATTTCTTTAAGAGGAAGGTTTGAAAGTGTCGTTTATCAGGACAATTAAAAACAAATTGAGATGAGCATGAAGAAACACTGGAGGATGACCTAGTATAAACAATAGAAATGTGTGTATTTTTGTATTATGCTATAATAAACTTGTACAAAATTATCCAAAGTTAGTGTAGTCGGTTGCATTTAATATGTAATTCTTTTGAGTTTTAATGCAAAGTTTGTAATTCTCATTGGTATTGTAAAGGAAAATACTTAAAACAATTGCCTAAAATAGGATTAGACTGTTTCTAACCCAATAGAAAATTGTTATGCCATGCAACTACAGACCCAGGCAGTCTTTGCACGGAGGGCAACAACCATGTTTCCATAATGCACATGTATAAGAATCTTTTTTTTTATTGTTGCTTTAATAAATTTTCTATAGGTGCTGGTCATATAATTAGAATTTCTGAAAAAAGAATTTATTTCACAAATTCTATTCAAGAAGTTCATTCCACATTTGAAATATTGATATATTTCCAATTGTTTGCTTCTTTTAATTTTGATTATTATAAATGGCGACTAATGGAAAAACCCAAATTCAGTATCTGAAAATTAAAACATTGTGAATGGTTCAGTATTGAAGACACCTGGTGCCACACTTTCATTAGCTAATTAACTCAAAACACCTACAAGCATACACATCAGAAGCGTCTCGCCTGGGCTAAAGACAAAAAAAGACTGCTGAGAGGTCCAAAGTTATGTTCTCTGATGAAAGTAAATTTTGCATTTCCTTTGGACATCAAGACTGGAGGAAGAGAATCCACATTGCTTGAGGTCCAGTGTAAAGTTTTCCAGTCAGTGATGGTTTGGGGTGCCATGTCATTTGCTGGTGTTGGTATCCCTGTTCTTAGTTCCCAGAAACCTCGCCTGAGCTTAAACATATAGAAAATCTATGAAGTATTATAAAGAGGAAGATGCGATATGCCGGACCCAACAGATGCAGAAGAGTTGAAGGCCACTATCAGAGTAACCTGGGCTCTTATAACACCTGAGCAGTGCTACAAACCGATCAACTCCATGACATGCATTGCTGCAATAACTAGTTATTAGTTAACTAACTCCAACTCAAGTATTGAGTGCTATACATGCTCATACTTTTCATATTCATACTTTTCAGTTGGCCAAGAGTTATAAAAATAATTTCTTTGTATTGGTCTTAAGTAATAATAACATTTTGAGATACTGAATTTGAGTTTTTCATTAATTGTCGGTTATAATCATCATAGTTAGAAGAAATATAAACACTTGAAATATCAGTCGGTGTGGAATGAATGTATAGATTATACTTTTTTTTTTTTTAATTTATGAAATCAAAGAAAATGTATTTTTTGACATTATTTTGACGATCAAGTAAAAATAGGATATGAAAGCTTTCACTTCTAACATTCATCTTCTTATCTGCTTATTCCTGAACTTGGGATCACGGAGGTCTGCTGCGCCTATCCCAGCACACATAGGGCGAGAGGCGAGGGTACACCCTGGACACCCATCTAAGGGCAACACATAGACAAACAACCACTCACACACACATTCTCTCTAATGGACAATTTAGAATTACCATTCAACCTAATGTACATGTTTTTGGACTGTGGGAGGAAACATGCAAACTCTGCACAGAAAGGTCCCGGGCTGGGTTTCGAACTCGGGACTTTCTTGTTGTAAGGCAACCGTACTATCCACGACGCCACCGCGTTGCCCTCACTTCTAACAGTCACATTTAATTCAGAATCAAACAAGTGTGCTTAAATTTGAAAAATCTTAGTTTGCAAAATATATTATGTTTTGTCTCTCTCCTCAATATTACTTGTCACAGCCAAACTGTAGAAGCTATCAAAAATCCCCAACAAATTGACAATTGTTGACAGTTTGGTGGCAATTCGGTATAACTCCTAACCAGTGACTGGCGGTGAGGTTTATGTCTAGTGAGGCACTGGCATCATCACAGTCAGATTTACAAATATATGAACCCTACAGAGTAGCTTATTCAGCGTTTGATTGGCAACATTTAACATGTTTTGTTTAAAGGTTCCTATCAGCATTCTTTACATATACAAACTGTAGCATATAAAAAAACAGAACTTTAAACATTTTATTGTCTTACCTTTACAAATAAATAAAGTCCATAACTTGTTTGTAAAAGTTTGCTTTATCTTTCTTCGATGTTAAAAGTCTCTCTGAATCCCTGGGATTACTATCGCTCCTTTACCATGAGGCAGGAGAACTGTGTGCCTCAATTTGTAGCTTTAAAAATAAATAAAGAGCACAAGAATATGTTACACATACAGTTGTTGATAATAAAAAATAAATACAGTGCATTATATACACCAGCTGAACTAATTAAATTTATAGTAAAAGGGTTGGAACATTTTAATAGCGACATGCAGAGGGACAGCAAAATTGTCTCACAGCATAGTGCCAGCATAGTGATCCATGGTGAGGCTCAGCGCCTTGTCTCTTCTTAGTAATTGAACGATAAATGTGAAAATTATGGGTTTTTTTTTTTTTAAATTGTGAACTTAAATGAAAAAGAACTTTTAACTCAGAATAGTAACCATTTAATTTATTTTTTAAAATGTATGTATATACACATACGCATGTGTGTACATATATAAAAATACACACATAGACACGCGTATGTGTGTATTTTTATATATGTACACACACACATACATGCCGACATATTATGCTGAGACACATTAAAGGTGTCTACCACATCAGCAGTGGATCTGGTATTCAGCCTCTTGATAATGAACACTTCAGTCTCTGAGTGAATCTAAGGCATGTTTGCATAGGTCTAGTTGCAGTTGATGTGAAGGTCTAGTGTACTGGGGTTCTTTTTATACACACCTAAGACCTAATTGATCCATTATTAGTCACAGGTGAAGCTCATATGACAAGGCGACAAGAGTTATGTCCTTGCAAAAATTGACTCAATGGACTTTTTGACAGTCTCATTTTGCACTAAAAAATTATTACAAAAGCTGTTGGGATTATAATGAGCCATTTCTTGTAGAAAAAAATTTCGACTAGTAATATATTTTAGCGGTAATTCAGGTCAATTTGTAAACAAGCGACAATACTTTTGTCAGGAACCGTATATGTTATAGTTACAGTTTGGCATTTGGCAGACGCTGTTATCCAAAGCGACTTACATTTGGTCTATTTTTTTAAAATATAATATATATTATAATGTGTGTATATGTTGCAGGCTATAGCTCACTATGAGCAAGCAGCTGATTACTACAAAGGAGAGGAGTCCACAAGGTAAGCACATGTTAATTATACGTACAGAAAAAAGTAAAGGAACACTTTGAAAACAGTTCAGATTGGAAGATATCTATGCTGATATGGAATGTAATGTGTACAAAGGAATGTCGCGTTGTTTAATGGAAATAAAAATTATCAACCTAAAATTAAGGCGCAGTTGGCGTAGTGGTTAGCCCCACAGCAAGAAGGTCCTGGGTTGGCCGGCAATTTTGCATGGTCTTCCCACGCTTGCGTGAGTTTTTTCCAGGTATTCCAGTTTCCTCCCACAGTATAATAGGTAGGTTGATTTAAAGTTTTTAAATTTTGTATGATTATTTGTCTTTGTGTGACCCTGTGATGGACTGGTGACCTGTCTAGGGTGTAACCCTGCCTCTCAGAAGTGGTGGCTTAGTGGTTAAGGTGTTGGAGTAATACCAAAAAGACTTTGGCAAGCCACCACTTTGGCCCTTGAGCAAGGCCCTTAACCACTAGTATGTGTATGTAAAGGCGTTTGCCAAATGCTGGGATAGGCTTATACCTCGACAGAAGAGGGGGAGAAGAAAAAATGGTTATATATTGTATAAATGGTATTGATGTTGTAAGATACTGATAAAGTTCAGTGCAGGAAAGGACTCCGGCAAAACTAACTAGTACAGCCTAACTAAAAGGAGAACCAGAGGGAGGCACAGACATGAGGGATACCTGATATGTAAGGCA
>JAOTRA010000025.1:3199281-3220615 GCA_026260255.1 Pseudolaguvia tuberculata | reverse complement strand
CAACACATCCACCTTTCTACGCTCCATCACGTCAGCTAACTCTCTCCCTTTACCAGTCATAGTACCAACATTTAAAGTACTCACTCTAACCTCCACTCTCCTACACTTCTCCTTGGCCTGTCGTCTCTGTAGATGTCTTCATCCTCTCCTTCTCCTCCTTTGGCCAACAGTAGCCCAATTTCCACTGGTACCTTGTCGGCTAAAAGTACATGTGGCGGTCGTTGTCAACCCGGGCCGCAACCGAACCGGTATGAGTTTCTTATTTTTGATCCGCATATTTGATTTGGCGTAGTTTTACGCTGGATGCCCTTCCTAACGCAACCCTCCCCATTTATCCGGGCTTGGGACCGGCACTAAGAATACACTGGCTTGTGCAATCCTAAAGGCTGGGTTTCTTTCTTTAGAAATAATAAATGTTATAGGGTCAGTGTCTTTCTTCCACTGTAGGTCAAAATGCTTTACAAGACATTACTTAGACATCTTGTTTTTAATAGTACTTCATACTTCATACATATCATACTTTTCTATGAATGACACTGCAGGCTAATTAACGTCTATGAGTCAAAGATCAGATAACCCTACACTAGGTTCAACTTGTTTGATAACTTGCAGTCTGTATCAGTCTCACACAGGCAGTGAGTCATCCTCCAACAGCAGAAAGGAGATGTTGCCAAAGTCCATTACCATAGTCACTAGTGAGTCCTCCACTTGCTTTGTTCACTCTGCAGCAGAAGAATTTGGATATGGAGGAGGGAAAACTACTCAGACCCCTAGACAGGTATTTTCTTTTATTTACCTGCCTATGGTAATTAGAGAAATATGGTTAGTAATAATAATAATTTGAAGATACAGTTTAATACTGCAAATTTATAAGTTAATACAATTGGCCAAAGCATAAAAGTTTAATTTGATTTTTGAATTTAAACTAACTATAAACTTTCTGTTAAAATGTTTTTCTTTGTGTAGATATGTTTGTGCAGTTATTTACATTTATCAATTTCCTCCAACAATCTCAATTTGCCTTACTCCAGGTCCATAAGAGATCCTGCCAGCACCAGCTTTCCCAAGTATCAGCTATGTTGAATCCTCCAGCCGCTCCACCTCCCCCAACCTCTCCTTTGGCACCCTCAGCCTCCTCACCCTTGTCCCCACTCTCCCCCACTGTGTCATTTCTGGAAGAAGGTGACCTACACAGTATTGATCCATGCAAGGATTTATGGGGTTCACGGGGCTATGAAGACTACCGACGAGCTGGGGCCACACGGACAAAAGTTGGAGGTCTGACAGGGGGTGTCATGGTAGGAAGTGGGCCAGATAAGTCAGAACTTTGTGTGGTGCACTTTGAGAAAGAACTAGCTGAAGTGGGTAATACAGGCTGTGAAGTCATTGTTATGCTGGACACCAAAGGGTCCCGGCGTCATTCTTTACCTACCTGTATGCCTAATGCCATTTCTGGAGCATCGCCTGTAAGTGGTTCCCCACAGGAAACTGGCAAAACCTCACCCTCACCATGCTGCATTCATACTTCACTTGCCACTCCCCGCTCTCGGACTCGCAAGAGAGGAGGTAGTGGGACCAGTGGGGGTGGAGATGCAATTTCACCAGATGATGACAGCCCATGTCCACAAGGCTCGTCCTCATGCTCATCTCGCTGTGTATACTGTCGCTCTGTGTTTAGTGCCTCAGAGAATGGACGCGGCCGTTGCCGAGATGCTCCAGATCCAGCTCTATACTGCCTACGCCAGTGGACTTGTGTATGGTGTGCTGAGAGCCTGCTCTACCACTGCATGTCAGATTCTGAAGGTGAGTTCTGGGAACCATGTTCGTGTGAAGATTCACTTGGACGTAGACCTCATCCACTCTGCTGTGCTGGCTGGATGGCAATGCTGGCACTGTCAATCTTTGTGCCCTGCATGTGCTGTTACCTGCCCCTGCGAGTATGCCTGCGTTGTGGGGAGAGATGTGGCTGCTGCGGGGGAAAGCACAAGGCCGTGCGATAAGACCTAGTTTTAAAGGGTACAAAGCTAGAGAGAGGTTGTTTTGGTGGCAGTAGGGGAAAGACAGAAAACAATGTTTTAATTATTAAATAGCTGTAGTGCAAAATGTCTTTCCACATGATCCTCTGATGCATTCTGTTTTGATTTCACCCCAATATTGGTGCCAATTCACAATGGAGCGGCATCTTTGCATTGTGCTTTGCAGATCCATTATGGGTATAGAAAGAGGACTTCTACCACCATCTCTTAGCTCTGACAGACCATCAGCTATAGAAGTTTATAGAAGTTAAATGTTAAACACGTGTTAAATTTTCCTTTTTAGAAGGCAAACTTACAAAATGTATGTCATGTTTCTTGACATAGGGAGGGTTTTGTTTTTCTCCCCTTTGACCTTTTTTGCTAAGTTCTGCCTCAATGTTCAAGAAATGTTAGAGATTAAAAAATATAAAGGAAGCAGAGGCATATTGATGTTGTATTTAGGCCTCGTGACAGTGTTTTTTTTTCTCAGAAAACTAAAACTAAGTGAACAGTGTTTTAAAAATGATTTGCAAATCAAATAAGGGTGCTTACAGACAGGCTCATTGTTACAGTGCACACAAACAATTTCTTGAGAAAAGAATGTTATTTTATTTTACCATCAAAAGCAAAACTTTTCATCCTGCAAAAAAGAAAAAAAACTATCCAAAAATTACATTAGCTAAAATTGTCCCATGTGCTGACTACAAAATCATACAGATGTAATTAATAAATCACTATTTTTATTAAGAAGCTCCGTTTAAAATTACTGGATCTAAATATTGTTAAAATTACAAGTAACAGTCAAATCAGATCAGTAATATAAAGACTACATACAGTTTTTCCCCAGGAGATTGGGAAATGTTTTCTTTTTTTTTTTTAGAGAACAATTATTACAATTCAAACTGATTATTAGTCCTGTTAAAACAAAACTCTTAGTTAATCTATCACAATCTTGCATTATACTTGAATATATATTTTATATAAAATGTTAGCATTGAAAATATCTGGTCTTTTTGAAAGTGAATACAATGCACAAAAATAAGGTTCACAGTGAAGAAATTAGACAAATCAGATCAAACACTGCCTGTGATTAGACTAAACTTCATAGATTTTACTGATGAGACTTTAAAGTACATGTCTATCAGCTGCTTTTTCCATCAACCCTAAACACATTTTTATTGATTGATTTATTCTCATGCTAAGGAGGATCACATAAAGCCCCATTAAAACAAAGACCAATCTCTAATGTATGTACAGCAGTATACTTCAGTATGCTGTACGGATATATTCTTATGACACTTAAGACAATGCTTTAATGGTCCTAAATAACTGAATAAGTACACAACCAATCTTTGATTGGAAGCTACATAAAATGCTCAAGTTGTAAAAGATTACAGGAAAACTGTGATATCAATCAAAAGACCACCAACTATCACTCCTGTTTAAGACATATGTTCCTCAAAGCCCTGTTTTTTTTTATTAATAAATGTGCCTTTTGTTTTTATGTATTAGCATTGTTTTAAAGTAGGTGTGTTATTTATTTCAACTAATGTACATATTTCAATATGTATTGACTAGCTTAAAAATCCTTAATGAGGAAAAATGTTTATTTATTTAATGAAATATTTATTCAAATTATTTTTGAAAACAGGTTTTTATTCCTGTGCTCTGACTTATCTGACTCTGTGCCAATGTGCTGCTTGAAATGTTACATCTTGTGGGGTTGTATCCTTAATTAAACCCTCATTCTATATTTTAATGTAACCTATGTAATGCATAATGTATGATTTTTGAATCATACAATCCATTTATTGAATCTTCTGGCAACAGAGTATAATCTCTGTGGGCAAAATGTTTATAGCTACAATGCCAGAAATATATTGAACCAATTTAAAATACTAGTTATAATTTAGACTGGATTTGGAAATTGTACGAACAGTTCTACTGAGCCATCAATAGGCCCTAGAAACGTAAACAGCTTCACACAAGTTTTTGTGCAGTGTTAAAGGTTTTTTTGAAAGGCGACTTTCAGCTTGTTACTAACTGGCTTTAACCAATAAATAACTTAGTATTTAAACACTGTTTAGTTAAAATGTATATTTAGGTATTAAGAATGCACATGCACAAAACATGTTCAGACAGTGTTATAGTATAAAAAATATATATTTTTACATACAATTCTATGTTTTATAGAATTTTCTAAATGATCATTCACAAATTTCTCTTTAAATAGAAAATAACAGTATAAAAAAACAATTCATGAGTCGTGTTTATGTTTGTGTTTAAGTATCTCAGTGGAGGTTAGGGTTAAGTCTTTCATACAGATATTACAGTAGTAATTTCTAGTTAAATTGGAAAAGGACCCAGATGTGGATGAGTCAGGCTCTGTGAAAGCAGAAAAAAATAACTGTAAAAATAGAGTATAAATTTCATAAAACTACAAAAAGGTTATATATTTAACATTCATTCATTCATCTTCAAACCCGCTTATTCCTTAAAGTCAAGGGGGATGTTGGAGCTTATCCTAGCGCACGTAGTCCAAAAGGCAAGCGTACATCTTGGACAGGTCACCAGTCCATTGCAGGGCCATGCATAGACAAATGACCACACACACGGGCAATTTAGAATCACCAATCAATCAACCTAATGTACATGTTTTTGAATTGTGGGGGGAAGCCAAAGTATAATCAGAGACAACACATGCAAGCAAAGAACATCATCCTTATATTTAACATGTCATACATTAGAACAATGCAAATTTGCTTTTATATAGATTGTATATTAACCCCAACCTTTCACCAGTCTTTCTTACCCTCCTCAAACTGCTGTTTTTCTAGTGGGCTACAGGTGGTCTCATGCTGCATTTGCTCAAGGGGGGTAAGGGGCATGTGCAGATCACAGCGAGGACAAGTCCAAAATGTCCGCAAACACTGACTATACAAGTCATTGGAGTTCTTTGGAAAATACACATGTAAACAAATGAGACTTGGGCTTAAACTGAATCACACATTTACATGTCATACATATAAAGCCAATCTTCCAAATTATATTATCAATAAAGTCACAAATATTAGTGTATTTAATGTTTTTTTTGTTACTTTAGATGAAGATTGAATCGCTTATTTAACAGAAAATCATGATTGCACTGAAATCATAATGAAAAATACTTTTCTGTCTGTCTAGCTATAGATATAAAAAGAGATGTTCCATTCAAGGTTTTACATGCTTAGTCACTAAACTATAAGAACCTAAAAGAAAAACTTTGCATGGCCAGACAATCCAGTACATTTATTAAAAAGGAATAAATGAGAAATGTATACAAAATAGGCAGTCAATAAAGTGACAAAAAAAAACAGAAAATAACTTTTTACATGCTAAAGAAATCATTAAAACCTTGTATTATTTCATCTTCATGATTTTTATACATTAAATATGGATTTCATTTTCAGTCCATGATTAGCAAATACTACCACATATAAGGGTATTACAAATAACAATTTCTGCAAAGATGTCATTAGAAACAGGATGAAAAAAATACTTACACAAAGACAATTGTAGGTGAAGTAACAAGTGACACGTAAACCTCCTTTAATTTTATCAGGCTCTGTTTGCATTTCCGGAAAGAGCGGAGATAGAAAATCTTCTGTGCATAGTTGAGGTCCTATGTACAGGTTCTGAGTCTGCAGTGAGGTAAGCCTTTTCAGACTGTAACTCACCTAGCAGGAGATATGCATGTTACATATTTTTCTTATCTTCGTTGGAATAAAACATTTATATTCATTTACTTTATCATTATTCAAAAAGCTACTTTTATCCGGTACCAGAAAATTCATTACCTCTGTATTTAGTAAGAAGCGCACAAGTCCTTCAGCAACTTGCTTTATCTCCTGTTCACTTGGTATTGCAGTAGTAATTTCTAGCATTGCAGTAGATTTTACACCTAAATGTTTTAACTTGGCCTGTAGCAGATTGTTCCATTTGTCTCTCAAAATTATGGCAGATGAGAGCACTTTGCAAGCTGCCACACTATCATCTATAGCCAGCTCCAGCCAACCATCCACCACAATACGAGTACAGTCTGCATTACTGTCTATAGAGTTTGCCAATAGCAGCAAAACCTGCATACAGAAGAGTTAGAAAATGGAATAAAATGCTAATGTGCAATGGACTATAGGGTCTAATCAGATCACAAAATGGATATTTAGGCTTTGATAACATACATACTCTTGCACATTGACATTTTCATTCTAAACCGCAAGTGAAAAAACCCCCCCAACAATGTAGCCTTTTTTACCAAGTAGTATAACACTATTAAGAGACCAGTTTGGGAAAAATAAGTAGACTAAATTTGGAACAAATGTATGAATAACCACCAGTAAATTTACCTAAATCCCATTTTGTTAGAGTACTGTCAGTCTCTCAGATTTATATGAAGAAACTTTGCCCACTTATTTTTATTGATATCATTATCATCATCTTCTGACTGCTTATCCGAGACCGGGTCACGGGGGCAGCAGTCCAAGCAGGGATGCCCAGACATCGCTCTCCCAGACAATTCCTTAAGCTCTTCCGGGCGAACACTAAAGCGTTCACATGCCAGCCGAGAGACTTAGTCCCTCCATTGAGTCCTGGGTCTTCCTCAGGGTTTCCTCCCGGCGGGACATGCCCAAAACACCTCTCCTGGCAGGCGTCCGAGAGAGATGCCCAAACCCCCTCAGCTGGCTTCTATCGAGGTAGAGGAGCATTGGCTCTACTCTGAGCTTCTCCTGGATGACCGAGCTCCTCAACCTATCTCTAATGAAGCACACAGCCAGCTTGCAGAGGAAACTCCTTTTAGCCGCCTGTATCCAGGATCTTATCCTTTCGGTCATGACCCAAATTTCATGGCCATAATTGAGACAGAACGTAGATTGACTAGAAAATAGAGAGCTTTGCTTTACAGCTCAGCTCTTTCTTCACCATGGCTGATCGGTACATTGACTGCATTACTGCAGAAGATGCACCAATACTCTTGCTCCATTCTTCCCTCATTCGTGATCAATATCCCGAGATACTTAAACTCCTCCACTTGAGGCAAGATCCCACCACCAATCTGAAAGGGGCAGGCCAACCTTTTTCAACTGAGAACCATGGTCTCGAATTTGGAGGTGCCGATTCTCATACAAGCCACTTCACACGTCACAGCAAACCGCTCCAGTGCACGCTGAAGGTCCTGGCTTAATGGAGCAAACAGGACAACATCTGCAAAAAGCAGAGATGAAATCCTGTGTTCCCTAAACCTGACTCCATCCTGACTCTGGCTGCACCTAGAAATCCTGTCCATGAAGATAATGACCAGGACCGGTGATAAAGGGCAGCCGTGACAGAGTCCAACACGCGCTGGGAACAAGTTTGACTTATTTCCGACAACGTGAACCAAGCTTCTACACTGGAATCCGAGGTTCGACTATTGGACGAATTCTCTCCAGGACCCTGGCATAAACTTTCACAGGGACGCTGAGGAGTGTGATCCCCCTGTAGTTGGAACACACCCTTTCAGTCCCCCTTCTTAAAAAGAGGGACCACCACCCCGGTCTGCCACTCCAGCAGCACTCCATGCGATGCTGCAGAGGCGTGTCAACCAAGACAGCCCCACAACATCCAAAGACTTGAGGTACAGACTTCATCCACCCCTGGTGCCTTTTTGACTACCTCAGTGACTTCAGCTTGGGTGATATGTCTCTAGAAGGAGTGCTGGAAAGTACTCTGACTAGGGACTATGTCGTTCTTCTGGGAGATTTCAACGCTCATGTGGGCAATGAGAGTGATACTTGGAGGGGGGTGATTGGGAGGAACACGCCCCCAATCTGAACTCGAGTGGTGTTCTGTTGTTGGACTGTGCTAGTATGTTTGAGCATAAGGATGTCAACTAGTGCACATGGCACCAGCACCCTAGGTAAGGGGTCAACTTTGTAGCTATTTAATCTGTTCTCCGCCCGTACGTCTTGGACACTCAGGTAAAGAGAGGAGTAAAGAGCCTAGCAGAGTTTCCGGTTAGAAGGAACTTAAACTCTCACCTCCAGCAGAGTTACGACTGAATACCAAGGGAGGCTGGGGATATTGAGTCCGAGTGGAGCATGTTCTCCACCTCCACCTGAACCCAATGGTGGAATTCGGAGTCTTATCGAGCCTGGTTGGCTTGTGGCACCCCTGAATCAGCTGAGGGTTACCGGCAGGCCAAACGGACTGCAGCACTGCAGTTTGTGGAGGCAAAAACTCTGGTCTGGGAGGAGTTCGGTGAGGCCATGGAGAATGACTATCAGTCGGCCTCAAGGAGATTCTGGCAAACTGTCCGACGACTCAGGAGAGAAAAGCAGTTCTCTGGCCAACACTATTTACAGTGGTGGTGAAGATCTGCTGACTTCAAATGGGAACACTGTTGGGCGGTGGAAGGTATACTTTGAGGATCTTTTCAATAACAACCACAACCACCACCAGCACATCTTCCTTTAAGGAAACAGAGACGAGGGCTCGGATGTGGACTCATCCATCACCCAAGCTGAAATTTTATTGATGTCAGATATAATAATTTGCAAAGCGCTAATTCAAACTACTGGGGAAAATTCTGAAACAAGACGGGGACAATACAGCGAAGAATATATTATATAAGCTTTTCTGTGGTAATGGGCGATTCATTCATTTCTTTGCATTTGTAAGACACAATAGAATGCTTAAGAATATCAAACTGTCAATAATTAGATTTTGTAAAGGTGGTCACTGTCATTTTTCTGACCTGCAGGGCAGGGACTCGAATGCAGTTTGATATATAAGGCTTGTTAGTTTCCAGGAGAGTTACAAAAGCCAGTAACTGATGCTTTTTTCTCTGACCCTCAACACCTAGAAAGATAAGGGGAAAAGTAAAAGTTAGAGGGGGGCAAGAAAAAAAAAAATGAATACTGCTAGCTTAACAAAAGATATACCAAAGTTACTCGACACATCCTGATGAGGACTACTGTTCAGCAACTCAACATTACTAGCGAAAACACTGGTGGGATGAATCACAACACCTTGCTTATTGTGAGTGTGAAACACCTATACAAAAAGACAATCTTGTTATATAACATACTAAAGTCAAAATATTTCTAAGAAGAAATGTGTGAAAATATAAGTAAATGAATTTTGTGTGTGTGTTTGTATGCCTGCTCTGAATCTGTGCGTGAAGAATTATGTTCATCAGGCAGGGCCAGCTGTGGGTACAGGCCACGGCACAGCACCAGTTTGAAAAGAGCCTGTTGCTGAAAGGACAACTTTGCACTTGCGTATACATCACCCTGCAGCTTGCTTACATCATGTCGCAATTTAAACTTCACTTCCTGTAATAAGAATTGCACAAGACTTTTCTTAAACTGAAATAACAGAATAAAATAATTAAAAGTTAATTGTGAAATCTAGAAAGCAAGAGGACAAATTGCATAGTATGACTGTGATACAATTATCATTTCAATTAAATGTTTAACAGTGTAGAGTACAGTATGAACTTACAGAAGTAGATTTTCACCTAGATTTATTGTTAGTTGCAGGCTTCTTTGGTATTTAATTGCTTAATAAATATGTATTATGTTTTGAATGGAAACATGTAATGATTCCTAGTCAGTTGCTGCTTTATCACATTTTAAGCACCTGTATGTCTACACCCTGTGCTGGGTCTACAGCCCTCTTGTGTGACCCTGCATCCTCCTCATCCGAGTCAGACAACCACTGCTTCAGGCCTTCCTCTAGATGCAACACTTTTCTATGGCTGTTCTCTGTTAACTCATGCTCTTTCTTTAACTGGAACAGTCTTTGACGTTCATTAAGTCTCTTCCTGCGTTGTGTGAGGTCTTCAAATACATTGGATGATTCAGGCTCTACCAGTCCATGATTTCTTAACAGCTCCTGCAAGAAGAAGTTGAAAACTAACAAAATTTCCTTACAGTACTTGAGTAGATTTTTCAAATGTTTTACTAAAGCCTTCCAAATCACATGAGCCAACGTTCTTTTCACAATAAAACATAGATAACATGTTTAAATAAAGAACTTATATATTACAAGATTAAATGAAGATCTAATGTATGAGTAAGTTAACTTATGTTGGTGCAACATTTAACATGTATTACACAAATCTAACAAACAAACACTAACATTTATTACAATTATGATGGTCTTTACTTTTAAACTTGTATTTTTCCCCCCAGATACAGACCTTGAACTGTCCTCTAAGGTTGGCCATCTCATACAGTCTCTGCTCCTCTAGTCCTCTTCTTTTGCACCACTTCCTGGAGCCCCCTCTATTATCCCCCTTTGCCTACAAAAGACAAAATCATACATGTTGAATGATTTTTGTAATGCATCACTACTTGCAAAATAACACTTAAAATTCACATATATTTGACCAGGCTGACCTGTAACCATGCATTGAATGTGTTAAGCAAGGTGAAAGGGTCTCCTTCGTCACTTTGCAAGGTTTGGTATGCAGTGTCATAATCTGGGTTGCGCTGAGAACTGCGAATAAATGGTGACTGAACACTCAGTGCTGCAGCTATAGTCAACATTGGCTCCACCAGGTTGAATAGCAAACCTAGAAATAGCATTTTACCTAAAAATACATATAATAACCATATAGTTATACAAGTATATTTCAGAAAAAAAATCTAGGAATCAGTATTGAATGACATTTTAATTGTCTCATACCAATAACTACATCCACAGGCAACTTGGCCAACAGACTGCCGATGGGTGTGAGCTCTCCTTGGCAATTTAATGCTCCTTGGTCCTTTAGATACCTTACAGATGCCTGGATGCTAAATGCTGAAGGAGGGTCTATAAAGTTAAAAGAACCAGGATCTCCCAAACTCATAGTTTTCATCTGCACAAACCAAAAAAAAATTATTTCATAAATATCAAAACAGAGTTTGAATCCCAGGCCGGGGATCTTTCTGTGCGGAGTTTGCATGTTCTCCTCGCGCTTGCGTGGGTTTCCCCCAGGTACTCCGGTTTCCTCCCACAGTCCAAAAACATGCAGATTAGGTGGATTGGTGATTCTAAATTGTCCATATGAGTGAATGTGTGTGTGAACGGTTGTTTGTCTATGTGTGGCCCTGAGATGGACTGGCGACCCGTCCAGGGTGTACCCCCGCCTCTCGCCCATGTGTGCTGGGATAGGCGCAGCAGACCCAATTAGGGAATAAGCGGGTAAGAAGATAAATGAATGAATGAATGAATGAAAGCATCATAGCAAACTTATTATTTAGTCTCCAATAATTAAATAAAACAACTAATACATGCAAAAATTAGATAAAGTAACAAATAAAAGTACATTAGCAAAATAACAGGATAATAACATGGTGCGCATTTGGCCCAACTTGTAACAAAATTATGTGGAGCCTTCTGAAACAGCAATTTGTTAAATGTACTGCATAACAACGAATATACTGTCTCACGGTTTCAACTAATCTAAAGTCAACAATCTACTATTTTAATCTGCTGGAGTTGGAGAGGAATGTTTAGATATTTATTGTCCAAGCTTGGTTACACTGCACAATTCATTTTTTTTAAAATCACCAAAATACTGTATTATAAAAAACACACTACAAGACCTTTGAGTACTGAATGTGTTGGGTTGTTTTGTTTGGTTTTTTTTTACATAAAATCACATTAAATAATAGATTGATTTAACTTTGGTTGATTTACTAGTTTTTGTATTAGAATGGGAATTAGGCAATGGGAATGAATATTAATGTGTTTCACATCTGAGGAAATAAAGACCCTATCCTCATGGTTCAACAGCCTCCTAACAGAATGCTGGTTAGGGGCATCTACCATTCACATCATCTCTTGCTGCGGCTATTACCGTATGAACAGCAGATGCGCGTGTTCTCATTAACAGTAAGTAAGTAAAACTGAGGATTCTGCACAGAAAGACCCCTTGTCTGGGAACCAAACCTTTGACCTTCTTGCTACAGGCAACGACGCTATCCACTACCACAACACTGCCTATGTTCTTTATTTTCTAAAAATATTTTTATTTTGAGAATATCATAAAAGTAAACCTTTTACAATTTGGAAAGAACAATTACATTTTTGTGACCTTAAACAGAAGTGTATTTAAATAATATTTACTAAAGTCAAATGGATGCAGTGGCACCTCCACGAACCTCATGGGGTTAAAAGTAGAGATGGGGTACTTTTAAAATTTAAAGTGTATATAACCATGTTGATGTGATGCCACTTGGTAATTTTATAGCGTATATGATTGAAGAAACCGAAGGGATGTTCCTAGATATTTTTTGGACAGTTGTACTAGAGGAAGTACAATAGAAACTTGACCTGACCTATGAACATACCTATGATCACCTTAACAACTATTGCAAAAGTTGGGCTCAGTCCATTATCTACAATATATTTGTAAAGTGGTTTGATTAGTTTGTCAGGAGTAGTTTGCTTTTTCTAGTTTACAGTGGGGCAAAAAAGTATTTAGACAGCCACCAATTGTGCATGTTCTCAGACTTAAAAAAATGAGAGGCCTAAAATTTTCATCATTGGCATACATCAACTATGAGAGACGAAATGAAAAAAAAAAAATCACATTGTCTGATTTCTTAAAGAATTTATCTGCAAACTATAGTGATAAGTAAGTATTTGTTCAATAACAAAAGTTCATCTCAATACTTTGTAATATACCCTTTGTTGATAATGTCAGAGGTCAAATGTTTTCTGTAAGTCTTCACAAAGTTTTCACCTGCTAGTGCTGGTATTTTGGCCCATTCCTCCATGCAGATCTCCTTAAGAGTAATGATTTTGCTCCATCCAAAGATTTTCTTTGGGGTTGAGATCAGGAGACTGGGTAGTTCAATCCAGGACCTTGAAATGCTTCTTACACAGCCACTCCTTATCCGGGTAGGGTCATGTTAGGGTAGACCAAGCCATGTTTCATCTTCAATGGCCTTGCTGATGGAAGGAGGTTTTCACTCAAAATCTGATGATACACGGCCCCATTCGTTCTTTCCTTTACATGGATCAGTCGTCCTGGTCCCTTTTCAGAAAACAAGAACCAAAGCAAGTTTCCACCCCCATGCTTCACGGTAGATATGGTGTTCTTTGGATGCAACCCAGCAATCTTTCTCCCCCAAACACAAGTAGAGTTTTTACCAAAAAGTTTAATTTTGGTTTCATTTGACCTTATGACATTCTGCCAATATTCTTCTGGATTATCTCTCTAGCAAACTTCTCACTGGCCTGGACATGTTCTAGCTTAGGCAGGGGACACTGCAGGATTTGAGTTCCTGGTGGCATTGTGTTACTGATGGTGTCCTTTGTTACTTTGGTCCCAGCTCCCCCCCATGTGGTTCTGGGATTTTTGTTCACCATTTTTCTGATCATTTTATCCCCACAGGGTGAGATCTTGCATGGAGCCCCAGATTAAGGGAAATTATCAGTGGTCTTGTATGTCTTCCATTTTCTAATTATTGCTCCCACAGTTGATTTCTTCAGACCAAGCTGCTTATCTATTGCAGATTCAGCTATCCAGCCTGGTGCAGGTCTACAATTTTGTTTCTTGTGTCCTTTGACAGCTCTCTGGTGTTGGTTGTAGACAGGTGTCTTTTACACTGATAATTAGTTCAAATAGGTGCAATCAATACAGGTAATAAGTGGAGAACAGGGGAGAAGAATTTACAGGTCTGTGAGAGCCAAGTTTGTAGGTGACCAAATACTTATTCCATTTGTTTGTAGGTGACCAAATACTACACCATAATGTGCAAATAAATTCTTTAAAAATGACAGATGACAGAATGATAAAAATTACAGGCCTCTCTCATCTTTTTAAGAGCGAGAACTTGCAGAATTGGTGGCTGACAAAATACTTTTTTGCCCCATTGTATTGTACTTGTTGCCTCACATTTCGTTTAAACTCTGATCTTGCATTTTGCAGATTCTGATATGCTTTAATAACAAATATAAACAATATGCTAGCTGGTAGAGTTAAAAATTGAAAAAATTGTTTACCTGCAACACTAACAAGTCTAGGGCCACTCTGTGGATCTCCGGGACAGGGTAAGGGGCAAAGTCCTCATAATCTGACTCAGCATAAAGCCGGTAACAGACTCCTGGACCTGTTCGTCCTGCACGTCCTTTCCTCTGTTCAGAACTGGCACGACTAATCCAATACTCCTGAAGCCTTTGCATCTTGGCCTTTGGGTCAAAAGTCATCTCCTTTACTTTGCCTACAAATCAGAAACCACTAGCTAAAAAATTCTAAAAACATATATAAAACATTGCTATACTAAACATAGGATTAAAGACCAAAACTGGTAACACTTAAGTGTGTTAATATACCTGAATCGACTACAAAGCGCACTCCATCGATAGTTACTGAGGTTTCAGCTATGTTGGTGGCAACAATACATTTCCTTTGCCCTACAGGAGCAACGTCAAAGGCCTTGGAGGGGAAACACGCATCAATTTTAACAAGCTCACAACTTATTCCAGAAATAGGAGAAGGAATTAAATTTTACACATATATAGGGATTTTAATAAAAAAGGGGAACCCATCTAGCTTAGAAATGTTTGTACCACTTGCTTTACTACCTGAACATCCCATATAATACTTCTGAGTGATGTACCTTATTCTGCTGTTCCAGTGACAATGTGCTGTGCAGAGGCAGTATGATCCAACGTTTGGTGTGTACAGCATAGGTCTGGCATGCACCCATGATGGTTGAGATTTCAGCTATACCACTAAGAAAAATTAGAAGGTCACCCCGCTCCTCAGGGGGATAGCGTTGGTCAATGCCCTGTAGCACACGTAGGTAAGGTCTTGGGTCCAGCTTCCCCAGTTGGGAAACCTGTTCTTTAGGTAAGATAGGCTGGTATATCACCTAAACAAAGAAACAGGAAAATTTAAATTTTGGACATTAAAAAGTATTGGCTTGAAAAATTACATACACATGTGGGAAGTGGTAGCCTAGTGGTTGAGGTGTTGGACTTATAACAGAAAAACCGGGGTTCGAATCCCACTCCACCAATTGTAAGAGCGTCTGCCAAATGTCTAACTGTAACATACAAAATCAAAGTGAACATTTTTAATGTCACCATCAATCATAGATTTTATCACAGAAACTCAATGTTTGTTTATGCAAGTCTTTAATGTTTGAAAAAATGTTCAATATTGAAATGTTTAAATAAAATAACGCACCAGATGTTTGGGAATGTTAAAAGCCGGTCAAGGCTATCATGTGCCTAAATCGGACAGTACAGAAAATCAGCCCAGTATAAGATTTTTCCCAGCCTTGACGTATTTAGCAGACAAGTGGCATAGAAATGCAAAGGTGCTAAACAAAAGGCACAGTTGTACCTTGAGCTTAGACTTTACACTTAACTGCCTGCAATAACAGTATAAAAATGCAACTTGCAATATACATAATCTTTTATAAATTTGTAATACAACAACACGCAGTCCAAAAAACACTTGTCATTGTCGTAGTTTGGCGAGGCAGTGGCATTCTTTCAAACACTTTGTTACAGTGTGAAACAGCAAGCAGGTGCACTGGTCAAGTTCCAAATGAGTGGCTTTAGAATTGTGCTCCCTAGTATCCATCAAATCAGCAAATCTCCACTCACTACACAGCAAAATGGACACATTTCTCTTGCCCAATCTGACTAACGGGTACTTTATAAATTATGTTTTGCATAAACCAGACAGACAGTGGTGGGACATGCTTTTATCAATGAAAGGTATTGTACAGCTATGAAGAATGAATGTATACATTATACAAGTTCCACTTCTTGAATGGAATTAGTGAAATAAATCGCATTTTTGAAGATATTCTAATTATATGACCAGCACCTGTAAAATACCTTAAAAAGTGTTTAACATCATGTAAATGGACACACTCAAACATAACCTGGAGAAAACCAGAAACAAAGTAATTCTATGAAGCTGCTGGTGATTAAAACCTGCTTCTCATATTGCTATTCTGAGGTAAAACCAGTAGTTAAACCATGCCATTGTATCAATGTGCAAACTGGAGCGAGTACCCTCCAGTGGCTCTCCAAGCAATCATGTGCATGCAAGACAGAAAAGTTCCTTCATTCATCTTCTTACCCGCTTATTCCCTAATTCGGGGTCCACTGGAGCCTATCCCAGCACACATAGGGCGAGAGGCAGGGGTACACCCTTGACAGGTCACCAGTCGATCACAGGGCACATATAGATGAACAACAACTCACACTCACTCCTCTGAGTAATTTTGACTCACCAGTCAACCTAATGTACAAGTTTTTGGACAGTTGGAGGAAATTGGAGTACCCGGAGGAAACTCACTCAACTGCGGGAAGCACGTTGTGGTTTTGCAAACTTTTAATTTTACTTGCTGCTAAATTGCTTTGTTCTCATGACAATTAAATTCACTTTTTTCATTATCAAGTTCTAAATTGGTTATGTATTACACAGCATTTTAGAAGTATTTATTTTATGTTTTGATAACAAGGTGCATGCAGCTCGCTGTATACGCAATTTTTCTATAAAACAATGTATTAAAATTAAATTGCCTTTAAATTAAATTACAATAATTATATATAAAATATTGTCTACTTATTACCTGAATTGGGAAAAGTCTTCCTGGCACTTGCAGCACCGGTGCATTGTTGAAGTAAGTAGAAAAGAGTTTAATATTAATGGTAGCAGACATAAGAACCAAGCGCATGTCTGGCCGCTGGTGAAGCAAGGTGTGCAGCACACCTAACAGGAAGTCACAGTGCAGGTGTCTTTCATGAACCTCATCCACAATCACTACATCGTACTGGGATAACACAGCATCCTGTTGTATCTGCCTGAGTAACAGACCTTCAGTCAGGAACAGAAGTTTAGTGGTTGATGTGCGCCTGCTCTCAAAGCGGATCTGGTATCCAACCTGAGGGAAGAATAAACATTATTAATCTACTGACAAGACATATAGTGACTATGAAAATTTTTAAAAATATAACTAGAGCTGCACAATATATCAAGTCAGTATTGGGATAACATTGTACCTATACAACAGTCAAACTGCAGGATATAAGCATGATATTTGATGAAATCACAATTCAGAATGCACATGCTCTGTAGATTAATTAATAATAAAGAAATAATATAGTAAAAGGTTTAGGTCAGGGGTGTCCAAACTTTTCAGCCCAGGGGCCGCATTAACCATCAAACAGCAGCTTGGGGGCCGATTACACACTCAAGGTCCAAATAAATAAGAATTCCCCATATTCACCACAGGATTCAGAACACTGATAATGTGCAAATATCTACACACAAAGCTTGAAAAAAGGTTGATAAAATTCGCAGCTCAATAAAGACGCATTTGAGTCACACGCACACACACACAAACACTCTTCGTGTTATCATGAAAAATAACAACTAGGAGCTGAATTTACCTTTATATAGTATTTCGTTTTTATGCAGTTGTGTGCTTAAAAACATTCCAAACTCATTTAATAAGACGAAGCGATTATCTAAGCACCTTATCAGCAGCGAAGCTCCGCGAAACGGCGGTTTAATGAATAGCACCGCCCCCTGACAGACTGAACGGAATTGCAGGCAGCAACCCATTTAAAAACACTAGATGGCGGTGTTTCATCTCAAAAACGTAACGTCCACATAAGCGGCAGCTGATTTTGGCACGACACACACATGTCTATAATTTTATTCGTATATAAAAGGGGTTGAGAGGACCGCGGGCCGGATGAGAGGACCATGCGAGCCGCAGCTGGCCCACGGGCCGTAGTTTGGACACCCCTGGTTTAGGTTTTGCACATTGTTTTATGTTATTTTGTTCAAATGTTTCAAATGTAACCATCGTTTGTTCACACAAATCTTATATATTTCAAACAGCTATGCTAAAATGCTAGCATCAAACAACATCTGTGGGAGCAGCCTTGTTCTGAGAATGGCTTTATTCGAGAAAGCATAAATTATATTGTCATTGTGAAAACACATTTCAGTTTAAACAAATTGCAAGAATGCATATCACATCTACTGAGCTTTACAAATTGCTGCAAATCATGTTATAATAAAGTAGGCATTATACAATAAACAGAACTGAACTATATGCACTTTGCACATTTGAGTAACTGACAAAAATGCAGTTTAGTTAAGAGATGTAATGACAGTACTTGACACTGAAAACACGTACCAGAACATGTACCACTCTGCGTCACTGTAACATGTACAGACAGATTATTGTTTACTTGTAATATTTCACTATTGTGTTTACATTTTCAATGCTGTTTTTTTGTAATAGTAGGAGCTATAAACTGCTAAAGTGTTTTATTAATGCTGTTGTAAAACATTTAGTTTTAGTTTAAATTCTACCAATTAATCCAAACCTCCGAAAGCTTATTTCTATTCATTTTTAAAGAAAACTATTGGCAGGAATTAAAGATTTCCTCACCTTGGAAGCATACTGATTAAGACTTTCAAAGCTCACTCTCTTAGCAAGGGAAATGCAGGCAATTCTGCGAGGCTGTGTACAGGCTATATGTTGAAAACCAGATGCCAGCAAATACTGGGGCACCTGTGTGGATTTCCCGCAACCCGTGTCTCCAGCAATCACCACCACAGGGTGGGTTTGAACGAGCTCCACAATCCGCTCACGATAATTGTAGATGGGCAAGCTCTTCTGATCTTGTTGCAGCTTGAGTAATTTACAGAAGTTCTGCTTCTGTGTGAAGTCTAAAAAATGAATCAGGGCAAGGCGACAGTCTATGACCTTCTGGTTGAATGTTTCGGTCAAATAGTCCCAGTGTCTTTTGCAATGCAAGCCTCTGACATGACATTCTACATCTATGGTATTAACAAAGATGTTGATCCTATATCGGGCATTGTATTCGTGTGGAAGCCTTAATGTCGCTGTGCCACTTGAGCGTTTTACCGCTGCCGCTGTTCTTGTTTTGTTTAATTTTAGGACATTCATTTCATTTTTGGCTTTAAATTGTTGAAAACGCTCAAAGAAAGCCCAGAATTCTATATGTTGAATTGTTTTTGCTCTAATGTAATCATGCCGGCAAAAAAATATTTCATCCAACTGGGCACGACACTCTGGATTACCCCAGTCCCAAACCCGTCTTCCTCTGTCAGACATGTCGATTTGAAAAACGTTAAAATTAACAATATATCAGTACTGATTTGTAGAAATTGTGTTGTTTAGTTACTGTAATTTAGGTCAATAAACTTTAACATATTATTTATCCTACAAATTCCACAACACGCAACTATAGCATAGGCATTTAACTGCTAATCATCTCATCTGATTCGTTCTGCAGAATTTTCTTTTCATCTACACAAAAATGTAACTAAACCACGCCAACTTCACGAGAACCAACCGACTTTTCCTGCACCGTCATACGTCTTGTCGTCGACGGCCAAGTATCCGTTGTTTTATTTTATCAAAAGAAAAGACGAAAAAGCAAAACAACTAAATAAAGTGACAGACATCGTGCCTACTGTTTGAATAAAACACCAAAAAGTATCTACATTTATATAAGCCGGTATTATGGAGAATTAAAATTTGGTTGGATTCTGGATGTAAGATAAGCGCTAACAGGGTTAAACTAATATTTTGCCTTTTCCGCTGTTTGTTCTTCTCGTTTTATTGCGGGGTGCAAAAAAACCGTCACGGTTGTGTACCGCCACCTACTGCTGTTACTCGGTAAGTACGACTACTTTTCATTCATTCAATCAGGCGGCGCGGTGACGCAGTGGTTTGCACGGTCGCCTCACAACAAGAGGGGTTCGAGCAGATGAATGATGGGCTCCAGCAAACCCCGTGACCTAGAATTAGGAAATAATCTGGTTAGAGGATGATCGAATGAATTGAATGATGATTGAATTAATTATTCACTACTTCTGGGCCACAGGGTCTGCTGGAACTTATACCAGGACACATGGGCACGGATGCACCCTATACAGGTCGCCAGTTTATCTCAGAGCCACGCATAGACGAACAACCACACACTCACTCCAATTTAGAATCACCAATCAACCTAATGCTTTTGGACTGTGGGAGGAAACTGGAGTACCCAGAGGAAATGCACCTTCTTGTTGTGAGGCAACTATGCTATCCACAACACCACCCCATCACCCTGAATTTACTTTTTGTTGTACTCATTTGTTTATTACAATTCTGACAATTTGTCAGTATTTCTGTTATTTCAAATTGCACAGCCTTTTCTCTTCTGGAAATCTGTGTGATGTGTGAATATTTTGATCATGGATATTTAATGATCATTTTTGTAATTTCTCTTTTTATTACAGAATAGAACCCGGGACCTTGTTGTTGTGAGATGACTATGCTAACTTTAAATATATTATATATTTTATTTAAATGTATTAAATATTTATGGTATTGTACTAAATATTTATGTTCTTATAAATATTGATTCTCAACTACTCCAGATGATGTACAAGGCACAGTGCTTGTAATGGTTGAGCTCAACAGAGTTTCTTATCACACTTCCTCTAAGTGTAATTCTTCCATTTTTTTCTACGTCATATTGTAAGGAAGCCGACTGGGCCACGCCCTCTTCCTTAGCGTGGTCGTCCTGGAAACAAAGTGGCTCCAGGGCGATGACACATTATTTAAAGCGACACGCAGTTATGCGTGTCGTGTGTTATTGTGGTTTGCTGTATGGACTTCAGCCTCCATGAGCATTGCCACGTTTGGACTTCTGTGTGAGTTTTTCTTTAGTTTCGTGCTGTTGTTCCCGCTGTGGACATTAAAGCTTGGTTTGATTTATGACATCGCGGCACATAGTTTAGTTTCGTTTATACAGTTTGCATTTACCCGTGTTTACTTTTGGTTTGTTTATGTTTTTGCTTGATTTTATTAAAAGATTAACTGCATAATGGATCCGAATCCAGTTAATCCCTTACACATATTATATGCCTTCTTAATGTTAAAATAAACTGACACTATCCTCTATTTAGACCTGCCCTGTTTAAAAAATATGTTATTTATCCTTCCTGAAGCTAGTCTTCTTTCTAGAAATTTGTCATCTAGTCAGAAAATAGGATTTTTTGATTAACTGGAGCCCAGATAAGGAAGCAGATAGACTAGCTAAACTGACTGTCTGCTAGACGTCTCACCTCACAAGCCTCACAGAATTCAGCTAATTTACAGCCATAATCACTCTTTATTCAAGGAGGAGAAGGAGAGGAGGAAGACGTCTGCAGAGACGAATGACGAAGGAGAAGTGTAGGAGAGTGGAGGTTAGGGTGGGTACTTTAAATGTTGGTACTATGACTGGTAAAGGGAGAGAGC